>JABLUY010000111.1:0-114526 GCA_013306675.1 Thraustochytrium sp. TN22 | reverse complement strand
AGCGAGAGACGAGCCGAGCAAAGCCGAGCTGGCGCGGCGCGGGCGCGGCGGCGGCCGCGGCGGCGGCGGCGGCGCTGGCGGCGGCGGCGGCGGCGCTGGGGCTCGGGGCGGCGGCGGTGGAGGGCGCGGGACCGTTTGGCCCGGATGACGCGAACCTGACGCTGCATGGAGACGTGGACAGGCTCGGCTACGTGTACGCCAAGGTGACCTTCGCGGAGACCTTCGAGGAGCCCGAGTACGCCGGGAGGACCTTCCGAATGGCCGTAGACAGCTCGACGCGGCTGACGTGGGTGGCGGCCACGGGGTGCACGGTGGAGGACTGCGGCACGTACCGCATGGAGCGGCTCTTCGACGTGGACCACCAGGGGTCGCGCCTCACGTGCGACGACCAGGTGTGCCCGGAGCGCAACTGCGACGCCATCATGGAGGGCGCAACGGACGACTGCCGGATGAACCTGGACACGGCCGGCGACGGCTGGCTCGAGGGCATCTTCGCCAAGACCTTCCTCAACATGAGCGGCACGCTGCGGTCCATCATGACGGGCTGCGTGCAGGACATGAGCGAGGCCTTCCGCGCGCAGTACGCGGACGGCGCGCTGGCGCTGGCGCAGTCCAGCGACACGCTGGGCGTGGGCATCGGCCACAGCTCGGGCTGGTCCATGTGCCTGGCGCCCGCCGGCTTTTACGGCGGCACGCTCGAGATTGGCAAGCACATGCCCTTTGACGAAATCGGCGGCCCGTGGCTGGAGCTGCACGAGGAGCGCACCGACGATAACGACCCGTGGAAGGGCCTCTACGTGAGCGCCATGGCGGCCTCGCAGCTCAAGGTGCACGACCAGGAGGTCGGAGTCGATGAGCACACGCACGCGCTCATCAACACCGGCTCGCCGCTCACCTACCTGCCGCCGGCGCTCTTCGAGGAGGCGCGTGAGTCGCTCTTCGCCTTTTGCGACAAGAAGAGCGACGCACAGGGCTGCGGCGGCAACAAGCGTGTCGAGAAGCTGCCGCTCTCGCTCGGCTGCTATGACGTGACGGACTCGGCGCTCTTCAACGCCTCGCTCTTCACCGACGACCGCGGGCCCAACAAGTACCTCTTGTACCGGCTCTTCGACACCTTCCCCAACATCACGCTGCGCTTTCGCGTCGAGGTCGAAAAGCAGGGCGACCCGGCGGTCTTCGAGATGCCCATCCACCCCAAGGAATACATGCAGCACGAGGGCTCCGGCGTGTACTGCGCCGGCATCATCAAGGACACCAGCGAGCGCGGCCCCACGCACGGCGACGTCACCGTCGGCGTCAACGTACTGCGTGGCTGGAACCTAACCGTCGACCTGCGCAACTTCCGCCACAACGGCGAGGAGAGTCGCTTTCACCTGCGCCCCTGCCTGCGCCAGTTCGACCTTGCGCTCGACCAAGATGATGATGACGACGACGACGACGATGACGACAACGGCGGGATGCACGCCGGCGCGCAGTCCGGCGTCGCCGCCTTCTTTAGCTTTTTCACGCTCGCCCTCTCCTTTATGTGCTGCGGCCGCCGGCTCTGCTGCAAGCGGGCCACGGTCGCCTACGAGTCCATCGACGGCTTCGGCGCCGGCGCGAGTGGCGCTTCTAATGCTCGCGTTGGCAATGGCGACGTGGAGTTGCCTCGCGCGGGCAAGTTCAGCATCGGCGCGGACGACGACGATGACCTCGAATCTGACGCCGACGAGCACGACGAGCTCGCGCTCGAGGTTGGCATCGGCGGCGATGATGACGACGATGATGGCCTGCTCGTCTCTGAACAGGCCGTGCGCCTCACGAGCATGGGCCACGGGAGCAGCCGACCCAAGGACTCTCGCGCAGCCGCCGCAGGGGACGGGGGCGGCTTTCTCTTTGACCAGGACGACTTTAGCGACGGCGGCCGTTGATGGGTGCATGGGCTCACGTCCACGTAAGTTAGGGTAACGATTACTGCACGCTTTGATCCATAACTTGGAAAAGTTTTTCTTGCGAGTCAATGATCGGACATCGCATCGTGTTCCTTCGACATGGATGATGACGGGGGTAGCTTCCAGAGTCCCAGCCTGAGCCGATAGTGAACATGAGATGAGACAAGACAGCAAACTCGCACCCGTGGCGCACGACCGCGCAGTCGTCGCGATGCAGCGGCCTTCGCCATGCGCGGTGAGCACAGCGGCGGCGGCCTCCGGCGCGGCCGCGCAGGCGGCGGAGCGCTGTGAGTTCGGCCGCTGCATCGTGAGCCGCCTTGCGCGCGCCAGCGGCGTGGACATCTCAGACGGCGTGCGCAAGGTCATGGTGTCGCTGCGCTTCGACCAGGACGCCTATGGCATCACGCTGGCGCCGGCGGCAAGCGCGGGCGACGGCGAGAATGACGGCGAGGAGGAGGTCCTGACCTTGCCCATCGCGCACAAGCAACCCACCTGCCCGGCGCAGGCCTACGAGAGCGCAGGCTTCTCCAGGTCGGACCTCGCTGTCCGCGTGGGCGTGGCTGTGCTCCTGGAGAGCGGCGATGGCAAGCTGCTCCTCACGCGCCGCCCGCCGCGCCTGCGCTCCTTTGGCGGCCTCTACGTGCTCCCGGGTGGCAACCTGGAGAAGGGCGAGTCGCTCGTCGACGCAGGCCTGCGCGAGCTGCTCGAGGAGACCGGCCTCGAGGTCGCTAAGACGCCCAACATGCGGCCCTTTTGCCTCTGGGAGTCCACCTTCCCGCTCTCTTTCGATGCGGCGCGCGGTGACCAGGGTCTCACGCACCAGCACCTCGTCGTCTACGTGCATGTACGCGCGGACCACGTGCACTCCGACGACCCGGCGCCCTTTCGCCCGCAGGTCTCAGAGATCTCCGAGCTCGTCTGGATCTCGCGCGACGAGGCGGCGCGCATCTTGCAGCGCCCCGTTGACAACGAGCCGCCCGTGACCGCCTTCATCCCGGACCAAACGCTCTTCGACGATGAGCAGTGGCACCAGCAGGTCGACGTTTCCAAGGCCGACGCCAAGCCCATTCCGCTCGCGCAGCTCCGTAACAACGTTGTCATCGGGACCCAGTTCGCACTCCGCACCTTCTTCTCCCTCCCAGACCCCGGGAGGGATCCTGGCGACGAGGGCGAGGAGGAGGAGGAGGAGGAGGGGGAGGAGAATTCCACCACCGAAATCGCCAAGGACGACGACAAGGCCGGTCAAAGCGACGCCTCGCCAAGGTCGTCGTCGTCGTCGCTGTAATCATCTTTGCATCGTTCGTTTTGTCACTGCTGCTAAAGTTAGGGTACCACTGACGCTGGAGAGACTGCCTCCTCCTCGTGCGACTGCAGCAGCGAGAGCTCGCGGTTCAGGGCCGCGGTGCGCTCGTGCGCGTCTAGACCGTCCGCGAGCGCCGCCTCGCCTCGGTGCGTGCGCACACGCATGAGGCGGTCGGTACGCCCCAGAGCCGCACCCACGTCCTGCACCGCGTACTGCAGCCACGAGAGGTCCTGGCCCGCGAGCGCCGCCACCTGCAGGGCCACGCGCTCCTCGTCTACCAGGCGGTCCCGCTCCAGCCGCGCCTCGTGCACGCGCTGCTTGAGCGCCTGGACGCGGTTCCAGCGCACGAGCAGCGCATCCTCGGCCGCCGCGAATTCCGACGAGGCCTGCAGCTCGGCGCGGCACAACTGCATGCGGTACGCCTCGTCCAGGGCACAGAGCGCCTCGCCCAGGGTGTCCGACGCCGGCGCACCGCCAGGGCTCTGTGCGTGCGTGGCCTCGGCGGAGGATAGCGCCTTGGCGACGAGCGGCGTCGCCAGGCCTGCGGCCTGCGGAGTCGACCCGTGATTCGCACGCACGTTTTCCTTGGCGGCCGCCGGCCTGGATGCGGACGCCGGTCTTGACACGGGTCTCGAAGAGGAGGAGGACCTTGGCCTTGTCGCAGAAACGGGTCTCGAAGAGGAGGAGGAGGTTGTTGAGCCGGCGGCAACAGCTGCAGCAGCGGAGGGGGCGATTCTTGAAGCGGACGCAGGTCTCGTCGCGGACGCTGGCCGTGAGGATGAGGCGGCTGTCCTCGGCGCTGCCGCCGGCCGCGACGACGATGAGGCCGGCCTCGCTCCGCCCGCAGGCACGCCGCGCACCTGCGGGTTCGTGCGCGCCTGGGGCGCCGTGCGCGCTTGGGGCGTCGTGCGCGCCTGGGCTGCGCTCCCTGCGCGCCGCGCGACCACAGGCTGCTGGCTTGGTGTCGTCGAGTTCATGAAGCGGCTCGCCACCGTGACGGTCCTGCGCACCGCGGGCCTCTTCGCCATGGAGGCCGCTGCAGCCGTAGCCGAGGCGCTGGCTGTCGAAGGAGCTGCAGGCACAGATGGCGACGCTCTGCGGCTCGAGGCCGACGCTGCGCTGCGCGCCGTTGGGGTGCTGCCCCGCGGCCGCGTCGTCGTCTGCTGCGCCCCAGGCTTGTCGCCCGCCTTGGCAGCCTTGATGGGCCGCCCCAGGTGGTCTAGATGACGCACGCGAACCGGGCCCGGCCGGGTCGCCGTGCGCCGTGTCGCCGCCTTCGTCGAGGGCTCAGCAGCCGCGTCGCCGTGGTGCTCGTCCTCGTGTCGGCGGTTAGCATCCTGCGCATCGCCGCCCGCCTCTGCGATTTGCGCTGGCGCGCCGGGCTGCGCGGCTGCGTCAGCGGGCGGCGGCGGCGGCGATGCCCTCGCGGCCTCCCCCTTTTCGCCGACCGGGCCCGCCGTCGACTGCTCCATGCCGCCGCCGCGGCGGCCGCCGAGACCAGGGGTTCTGCGGCAGCCGCCCGACATCATGTATGTGACCGCGAGCACACAAGCAACCACCCTGGTAGGCCCTGGTAGGGCAGGGCAAGCAAGGCCCGGGAAGCGAATGTCGATAACTCAAGAGTGCCCAGAGTGCGGCCGCTGTATTCATTTATTACTCGCCCTTTCCCGCGAGCTGGCACTCGAGCGCCTTGCACTTCTTCTTGAGCTTGGCCATCTTCCAGCGGAGCTGGTCGCGCTCAAACTCAGCCGCGCGCCTGCGCTTCCTCTCGAACTTGAGGCGCCTCACAGAATCGCTCACGTGCAGCTGCTCGAGAGCAGAAACTCGGGCCGACATCTCTTCGCTCTGCGTCAGCAGCGACGCCGTGGCGAGGCCGACCTGCATGGCGACCTGTGAGGCCACTAGTACCTCGGTGTTCGGACTCGGCGTGTCCGAGCTTGAATGTGGCTGCATCTCTTGGCTCTTGGTCTCGCAGCTCTCGCGAGCAGCCACGCTCGCAGACACTGTCGGAGCCTGCGGCAGCTCCTGCGCAGCGGGCGTCGCAGGAGGACTTGCGGGCTGGTTCGCATCATGTGTGATGTCAAGGGATTCGGGGAGGGCCTCGCACGGCCGCTCTTGTACGGGCGCAGTGGCGCTCGGCGCGGTGCTGGAGGTGGTCGGCGCCGCACTCTCCGCCGCCAAGGTCTGGCTTGAGTTTGAGGCGGGCGAGTCTCGCGTCAGCACAAGCCTTCCTGTCATCACCTCGGAGTTGGTTTCGGAGATCTCTAGCCGAGCCTCGGCGATCAGCACACGCCCACCGAGCGCGAGACCTTGGACCTCCTCCAAGGTGAGGACGGAAATGGATTCGACGAATCTGCAGATGGACGGGTGCGGAGCCCTCTTGCCTAAGGAGCGCTCGGGAGTCTCATCGACCTTCAACTTCATCGTGGTCTGCCCGAGGCCTTGTGTCCGCGGGTAGAAGTTGATCTCAATCTTACACCATCCCGTGTTGGTATTGCCGACCCTCTTCGAAACATGTCTGAGGAAGCTCCTTGCGGTCTTCTTTGCGACCGCTGTTCTCGCCCTCGCCCTCGCCCTCGCCGTGAACATGTCCTCGCCATCCTCCGCGTCCTGGGTCTGCAGCTGCGCCACCTCGTCCGCCTCTGGATTATCCTCGCTGTCTCCTTCGTCTTCAACATCGTCGCTGTCCGCATCGCTTTGCTCGGCGTCTTCCTCGCCCTCTCCATCGCACGTCTCCAGGTCCTCGTCCTCGTCCTCGTCCTCCATTCGCGCGCCCTCGACGGCGTCGGGCTCGCCCTGAGGTCCAGACGCACGCGTCGCGCGCACCTCGTCCTCCATCTCTTCGTCGCTCTCCTCCACCTGCGTCGCGTGCAGGTCTGCGTCGGCCTCGGCGATCACCTCGTCGCTCGGGTCGCTGCGCTCGCGCGACTCGCCCTCCTCGACGGACTGCGTGTCGATTGACAGGTCCAGCACCATTTTGGGCTGCGCGCCGCCACCGCCGCCGCCGCCGCCGCCGCTGCCGGGCCGCGCACTGCCTCCTGCGCGAGAGCCCTTGCAGCGCCGCCGCCGCCTCCGTACTAGTACACGAGCTGAGGTCACGGTCACCGGGTCACGGTCCGAGTGCAGGCCGGGGCACTGGCAGGTCTGGTCTTCCGCACCGGGCGCAGAGCAAGAGCCCGAGTCCAGTCAGACCCGGGGCGGGAGCGCAGCGAGAACGCGGCGAGAGAGACCGGCGAGAGAGCCCGGCGAGAGCGAAGCGAGAGCGAAGCGAGTAGCAGCCCTTGGCGGTGGTAGTGCCGGCCGCGTTCTGAGGCGGTGCCGCCCGTGCTCGCGCGCGCTGCGGAGCCCGCCCGCCTGCGTTATCTATCACTACTGCGCCGGTGGCGGCCCCGAAGCGCCGCTTCAACAGCCCGGTCTGCAACGACGCCATGGGCCCGTGCGCGGCGCTGCTTCACCCAATCTCACAGTCAAAGCCTTTATTCATCAATTCATCAAACCGCGGGTCCGGGTCGCCCGCGGTGCCAGCGGACTCCAGAAGTGCATGCCTGGGCCACGCTCCCAGCGCGCTCTTCCCAAGCTCCCGCCGCGCACCGAACTGCGTCCTGCCAGACGCTCGACACGCCACGCCACGCCTGCGCGCGCAAACAAGCAAAACCAAAACCAGAAAGCAAGAAAGCAAGAAAGCAAGAAAGCAAGAAAGCAAGAAAACAAGAAAGCAAGAAAACAACCAAGAAAGCAAGAAAGCAACCAAGAAAGCAAGACCTCACGAAGCTCCTCCACCATGCTGTCCAACTACATGAACATCGAGTACTCCGTGGTGCGCCGCTACATCAACTCCGTGCATTCGGCCGCGACGCTCGCCAACAATGGCATGCAGGTGGCCGCAGCGCTCGCCAACGACGGCCTGGAGCTGGTCGCGGGCCCGGAGGTGGCAGCCGGCGTTCGCTGGGCCAAAGACATGCTCCCCTATGCTGCTGCCGTGGTCGGCGTGACGGAGGTCTTTTTCAAGGTCAAGGATCAGCTTAAGGCGCGCTTCGCCACCGAGCCTGCGGATTGCCCGGCGGCGCCGCCCACGCCGCCGTCCGAGTCCGCTCCGTCCACGCTGCCCACGTCGCCGCCTGAGACGCCCGCGCTGACCCCCCCCGCGGCGCCGCTCGCGCCGCCGGCCTCGCCGCCCGCTACGCCCAAGCCCGAGGACGTTGACTCCGAGGCACCGGGCGTCCTCGCGCCGTCCAGCGAGGATGCCACCACCTCGCCGACGTCGCGCGAGCAAAGTGCCGCCTCGGAGACCTTCGCCTCGGTCGCCGAGGCCAAGCTGGGTGTCTCCCAGGCCCACTGGCAGGCCGCGGCGGCGCCGGTCTCTTCCTCCTCGGTCGACCGCAGCGCGACCAGCCCGGTCCTCGCGGACACGACGCCGCCCATGTCTCCTTCCTCTCTGCCCCCCTCGTCCACGAAGCGCCGCGTAGAGCTTGACTCGGACGGACGCCGGGCCGTCTTCTCGACGACGCTCACGCCCGACTCGCCCAAGCGCCGCCGTCACACTCAGGAGCACATCAACGACCCCAGCTTGCTCAAGAGCGACTCCGAGGTTGAAGTTATTGACCTCTGTTAATAAGTTACTGCACCTTCGCCTCACCCTTCTCATAAAACATAAGCAACCACATAGTTAACGCAATTCGGGCCTGCCCCACTTTTTACTTGCCGCTTCTAAGTTAGGCATAACTTTGGGCCTACTTGCCGCTTCTTTCAAGCTTCCTGCTTGGAGAGGGACCGATGCAGCATGTCTGAAGGGCAACGGACATGTGATGTCATTGTCGTGGAGCGCGCTTGCATCACATTGCAGATGAGGGAGATCGAGTCGCGGAGCCGGATCAGGAGCGGTCGCCGCAGCGCTAGCGGTAGCGCCAGCGCCAGGGCCAGTGCTTCGCGCGGCGCGGAGGCCAGCCGGCATCGCGCGGTGGACGCAAAGGAGCAGTCATGGGCAAGGGCAAGGCCAAGGCGAAGAAGGACTCGGGCGGTGGCGGCGATGGCGGCGCGGAGCTGACGCCCATGGAGGTGGCGAAGCTGCTGCAGGCGGAGAACCTGGCACTGCAGCGGCAGCTGGCGGAGCGGCAGGAGGAGGCCACCAAGGCGCTGGCGGCCCGGCGAGAGATCCAGAACCGCGTCATCGAGCTCAAGCGCGACTTTGAGGATGAGCAAAAGCAGACCTTCCAGATCACCGCGGACATGACGCGGCAGTACAAGTCCATGCAGGAGGAGCTGTTGACGCGCATCAACATCCTGGAGAACACCATCAACGAGCTGAATGATAAGCTCGAGCAGGCGCACGCTAGTATCGACGACATGAAGAAGGAGCGCGGCGAGATCATCGCCAAGAAGGACGCCGAAATCAATGAGCACAAGCAGCGCATGGAAGACATGGCCAAGGAGTTCGGCGATATGCTTAAGGAGACGCTGGACAAGATGGGCGAGCGCATTGACGTCAGCGGCCAGGGCTGGGAGAGTGAGAGCAACGTGCAGCAGAAGCTCGCGGAGTTCAAGGTGTGATAGATTGATGCTTGATCTGTGTTGTGTGTTCCATGTTGGGCGCGGCCACTTTGGTACCCGCGGAGGTTGCCCGCTTCGGCACTCGCGGACGTTGACCGCTTCGGCACTTACGAAGGTTGACCGCTTCGGCACTCACGAAGGTTGACCGCTTCGCTCGCGAGTTCGCGAGTCTGTGAGTCTGCGAGCAGCAACTGGAGCTTTCGTTCCCGAAGCTGATTGCATTGCGCCTCGCGCTTGTCGCTGCTGGTGGTCTTCCATCCATCCTTGCTTTCATAAAGAGAGAGCAGCTGCCGCGCGTCCTGCCTGTCGGGCGCCAGGCGCCGCCGCACGTGGCGGCGGCGGCGACGCTTTCCGTCGTCGAACAGAGCCCGGAAACTGCTTGCGCGCGCGGCGGCGGCAGGCCGGGCAGCCATGGAGGCGGCCGCTGGGGCGGCCGCCGCGGCCCTTGCGCTCGCCGCGCCAGGGGAGGCGGAGGCGGCCGCGGCGGGCGGCCGAGACGGCAGAAGCATGCCGCTGGAGCACGACGAGGAGGACGAGGACGGGGGCAAGGAGGAAGACGGGCGGCACGAGGACGAGGACGAGGAACACGGGGACGAGGAACACGAGGAGGAGGACGAGGAGGAGGTCTTTCTGGACGTGCCGCAGGTGAGCCGCGAGAAATTGCTCATCCCGCCACTCAACTTCGCCATGGTGGCCAAAGGGGTCTTCCGCAGCGGCTACCCGAACGCGAAGAACTTCTCCTTTATCAAACACCTGCAGATCAGAACGATGATTTGCCTGTCGGCAGAAGAGGCCAAGGAGCTCAAGATCGGAGAGGAGAACCGCCTCTTCGTGGCGCAGAATGGCATCCGCGTGGTCCGCTTCCCGCTCGAGGGCCAGAAGGAGCCCTTTAGCCAGATGGCCACGGAGTCGATCCGCGATGCGCTGCGCGAAATCCTGGATGTGCGCAACCATCCGGTACTTATTCACTGCGACAAGGGCAAGCATCGCACGGGAACGCTCGTGGGGTGCCTGCGAAAGTTGCAGGGCTACGCGCTGAGCGGCATCTTCCAGGAGTATTCGCGTTTTTGCAAGCAAAGCGTCCGCCTTTTGGACCATCAGCTCATGGAATTTTTCACCATGGACTTTACGCCCAAAGAGCGCGAGCATTTGCCTGCCTGGCTCCCGGCAAGTCTAGTCGAAAAGGTGTGACCAAGAAAACGCAGCAGACACCGTCCCGGTCACAGCAAACAAAAACGTTGAAGAAGAAAGAAGGAAGGAAAGAAAGAAAATCAAGAGGCAGGAGTTAAAGGAAATGCCAGCCAGCCGGTGGGTGTGTGGTTGGCTTGTCTGTGAAAGAAAGAGAACATGATGATTGACTTGCTCCGTCTGCAAATTGTTCTTGTCGCCACCGTTACCTCCGCTTGCGGCCCTCGACGTGCGGCTTGCTGCCCTTGCTCGGGCCCTTCTTCTTGGCATGCTTGGCAGCCTTGTTGACACGCGTCTCCTCCTCTTCGCGCATCTGCATGACCGCTTGCCGCGAGGCCTCGGCCACCTGGTCGTTGAGGATCATGACGAGGTCCTTTTGCGCGGGAAACGCCGGGAGCTTCTTGCGCAGCATGGTCTCAATGCGCTGGTAGACCTCGACGTCGTACTGAGTAACCATGGTGACGGAGCGGCCGGCCTTGCCGGCGCGCGCCGTGCGGCCGACGCGGTGAATGTAGTCTTTGCCATTGGACGGCACGTCGTAGTTGACGACGAGGTCAACCGAGGGGATGTCAAGCCCGCGTGCCGCCACATCGGTGGCCACGAGCACGTTGTTGCCCTGCGTTTTGAAGCGGTTGAGCGCGCCGAGGCGCTTGGTCTG
Source organism: Thraustochytrium sp. TN22 (assembly GCA_013306675.1). NCBI lineage: Eukaryota > Bigyra > Thraustochytrida > Thraustochytriidae > Thraustochytrium > Thraustochytrium sp. TN22. The sequence continues at coordinate 103,899 of JABLUY010000111.1, read as the reverse complement.
GTGCATCTGGCCGTGCAGCGCCGTGGCGCCTATGCCGAGGTTGCGCAGCATGAGCGCCAGCCGTGTGGCGTTGTTACAGGTGGACACGAAGATGATGGCAGTCTGGCCGGCAAGCTCGTTCAGCACAAAGACCATATAGGTGTCCTTGAAGCGCGCCGGCACGAGCAAATAGTTCTGTTCGAGCGTCTTGACCGTCTGGTACTTGGACGCGGACACCTCCACCTTGACGGGGTTCTCCAGCGACGCGCGCTGCAGCTTCACCACCTTGCTAGTCATGGTTGCACTGAAGAGGAAGGTTTGCCGCGTGCCGCGCGGCGGCATGGCCTGCAGAATTGAGTTGATCTCCTCCTCGAAGTCCATCGACAGCATGCGATCGGCCTCGTCGAGGACCAGTACTCGCGCCGTGTCCAGCGTGAACCCCTTCGTGTTCTCCAGGTGGTCCACGACGCGGCCCGGGGTGCCAATGACGATATGCGGCTTCTTGGCCAGCGCCACGGCCTGCGCCACGCGCTCGATGCCGCCCACAATGCAGCACGCCTTGACACCCAGCGGCGTGCCAAGTCCCTGCACCACCTCGTGGATCTGGAAGGCCAGCTCGCGCGTTGGCGCCAGCACCAGGCCGAAGACCTGCCGCGCCGGGTGGTCCAGCAGCTGGCACAGCATTGGCACAGTGAAGGCGCCCGTCTTGCCGGAGCCAGTCTCGGCGAGCCCAATCAGGTCGCGCCCCTGCAGCGCGTACGGGATGGCCTGCCGCTGGATCTCCGTCGCGTACTCCCACCCGAGCGCCGCCGCCGACTTGCACAGCTCCTCGTGCACGCCCAGGTCCGCGAACCGCGCCTTGGTCTCCTCCTCCTCCGCCGTCGCGCCCGCCTTCTCCTCCTCAACATCATCATCCCGCTGTGCCTGCGCATCCTCTTCTTCACCGCTTCCCTCGGACGACGTCTGCCGCGTGTCCGCCTGCTTCTTCTTCTTCGTCTCGGCCACCACCACCTCCTCGTGCTCCTCGTCCTCCGCGGCGGCCTTCTTCACGGCCTTCTTGGTGCCCTTGGCCTTGGCCTTCTTGAGCGCCACCGCGCCCATCTCCTCGGACCGCGGCCGCTTCGCCATGGCGCCCTGCAGAACTTCGGCTGCCCTCTCGGCCCGCACGCCGCACGTCGCGCCACCGACCGCGCCGCTCACGCCGCCGCCGCCCGAGCCGTCGCCTTTCGCGCGCACGCGCAATCGGAGTTCTGCTCTCCAGTCGTTCTGAGAGTCCCGTGTTTCGGGCCCAAACGAGCCAAGAACGGGCCTAACCCTCGCGGGCCGCGGCCGCGGCGGCTGCAGCCACCGTGACTGCACGGCTCGGCCGGTCGAGCAGGCGAGCTCCCTGGAGGCAGGACCCGAAGCTACGCGGCGCGGTGGCGGATGATGCAAAAACTCAAACACAGAAAACGAACAGATTAGCGTTTACATTTTTTGACCTCGATCGTCGCGCGCGGCGAAAGGGTCGACCCAGGTCATGGTCATGTGCTCGGATGGGCCGAGGTGGTTCAGGTCGACGACAGGCTGAACAACGCCAGCGCGCGTCGTGCGGGCATAGTCCGGGCCAAGGCGAAGGAAGTCAAGGCGGAGTCCGGCCAGATCGCCGCGGTGGGCGGCGTAAATCTCGAACTCGACGCAGCTCGCGCCACCGATACAGACCACCCTCGCACGGGTAGCGCCGCAGTGGTCGCGGAGCCAGCGAAGCGAATGGAGCGCAAGCTCGTCATACGAGTCGAACGGAGGCGCAACCACGCCGAGGAATTCGCGCACATGGGCGTCTGCCGGCAGCCCGGTCTCGTGCGCCACGTGCTGGTCCACCGCATTCGCCTGCTGCAGGAAGCCAAAAGCGGCAGCCTCGCACAGTTGATCAAGCGAGTCCTGCGCCGCGTGCGCCACGAAGAGCGGTGCAGGCAAGATCTGGTCCGCGAGCGCGCCCAGCACGCTCGTAAAGCTGTCCTCCGCATGCTGGTCGCCGTCCCAGATCACCAGCAGCCGCTTGCCGCTGGCGTGCGCCTCGCCATGGATATCGCTCACCAGCCTCACCACGGCTGTCTCCACGTCCTCCCTCCGCACGCCGCTTGCCCAGCCCACCACGCGCACGACCTCCCAGCGCGGCCTTGGTATCGTCCTCCTCTTGGACCGCGCCACCCAGCTCAGCCACGCCGCCATGCCGGCGACCCCGACCGCGAGGCCCGCCACGACTGCCAGCGCCGGCGGCCCGAGCCGGGCCTTGGCCTCGGTGCTCATCTGCGCTCTCTTGCGACGCGTCCTTTCGCCTCTGCAGGACCACATCCTCGTCAGCCGTCATCAGCCTGCACGTCCGTCACCAGCCTGCGCGCGCCGGTTCTCTCTCTCCAAGTCGTGGCTTGGCAAAAGCAAGAAGTCTCCGTGAAAACATCCACCTTCGGGTTGATAACAGGCGAGCAATCTGGCAGGCCAGGCCGGTTTCCGGGATTATTTGGGTGGCGGTATCCTTATCGCGACTCTACGTTACGGCGCGTCGCTCTCTCTCCTTCGTTCTCCTTTTCTCTCTCCGAGCGACGGTCTCTCTCGCCATCGCTCGCTCTCCTTTGCCTTTTAGATTAGAGTTAGGAGGCCCGGACGTGAAGGTCCCGGAAGGCGGCTGGGTCCCGGTCCCGCGCGGCAGTACCGCGCGGCGCGCTGCGCGGTCCCGCTTCGCCGGCAGGCGCTGCGCGGCATCGGTGGCAGAGCAGCGACAGCGGCGACTACTCCGGCGGCGCGGCGAGCGACGGGCGCGCGAGGTAGGTGGCGGCGGCGGCGGCGGGCGGCGCGCGGCGCGCGGGCGCGGTGCTGCGGCGCGAGGGCCAGCGGCAGCCCCGGCGGCGGCGCGCGGGCCGGCATGCACGCAGGAATGGCGCAGATGGATGGATGGATCGCGGGCCGCGGCCGCCCGCGCGCGCGCGGCCAGTGGCGGCGCGGTGCAGCGGGCGTGCGCGCGGACGCGGGCGGCAGGCGCAGCAGGAGGGGTCGCGCGGCAAGATGGCGGTGACGCACTGGCGGATCGTTCGCAGAGGACTGACGAGAGGCGCGGCATGCGATGTGACGCGACGCGACGCGCTGCGCAGGCTAGCGAGCAGGTCGCAGCAAAGATGCTGGGCAGCCTCCGGATGGGCGCCATGGCGGCCGTGCGCCGCCAGCGGCAGCAGACGGTGGTGCGGCAGGCGATGCCGTGGGCGCGGGCGCTCTCGGATGCCGCCGCCGCGCCGGAGAAGAAGGCGGTGAGCCCCGCCGTGGCCAAGATCGTCGACGACATCGTGGCGCTCAACCTGCTCGAGGTCTCGGAGCTCGTGGAGGAGCTCAACACGCGCCTGAACCTGCCGGACATGCCCTCCGGTGGCATGATGATGCCCATGGGCATGCCCATGGCTGCGCCAGCAGACGCTGGCGCCGCGGCGGCTGCCGATGAGGAGCCGGCCGAGGAGATCAAGCCCATCGTCTCTATCCAGCTCGACTCCTTCGACGCCAGTGGCAAGATCAAGATCATCAAGGAGGTCAAGAACCTCGCCAACCTCGGCCTCAAGGAGGCCAAGGCCGCCGTCGAGGGTGCCCCGGGCATCATCATGAACGACGTCAAGCGTGAGGAGGCCGAGGAGATCATCAAGACCCTCTCGGAGCTCGGCGCCAAGGCCTCCATGGTCTAAACACGCAAGCAAACGAACAATGCCTTTTGGGAAGGGCTGGACAAAAACAAAAGAAACAAGAAAGCTCATCTCATCTGGTGAGGAGAGGAGAGGAAAACACTTTTGGGTGTCTCGCCATCTTGCTTGTGGTGCCGCTTCGGCGCAGCTATAACTGCTGCTGCTGCTGCTGCTGCTGCTGCTGCTGCTGCTGCTGCTGCTGCTGCTGCTGCTGCTGCTGCTGCTGCTGCTGCTGCTTTATGACAGGTACAGGCTGTTCTACTCAACTCACATGTCCTCCTCGACAGCACACTACAGGCAGACAGACTGCTCCTTATCTTTACTTGTTGCCGCTATGGTACAGGCGACTTAGCGAGCCCTCGACAGCGCGCTGCAAGCTGCTGCTGACTTCATCAAGCCAGCCGCTGGGCGGTGCCTCGCTCGCGGCGCACGTGTACACGTCGAGAAATTTGGGCAGCACGCCGTCCTCCACACATCGCTTGACGTCGCGCCGGTTCACCTTGACGCGACAGGTAACTGGATCCGAAGCTGCTTCGCCCCCAGTCCGCACCACGCTGACGTTAACCGTCGGGCTCACCACGTGTAGCGAGATGCGCGGCGCCGGGATGCGCTTCCGGCGAGCGTCGGCGACTTCCTCCGCGAAGCGCGCAAGGCGCCGCTCAAGCTGGTTGACCAATTCGCCGTCAGGCTCCGCCTCAGAATCACTTTCTTCCAGGAGCGCGCGCAGCGCCGATCGCTCCTCCATTGCGCGCTTGTACGTGGCGGCAGATTCCGCGAGCCGGTGCTTGAGCGCGCGCACCTCGGCTGCGTGAGCGCGCGCAGTCTCCCCGGCAGCCGCCGACGCTGAGACAAGGTTCTCCAGGCGCTCTCGGTCCGCCAAGGCGTTTGCAAGCGCCGCTTTGGTCTCCAGGAGCTCCTCCGAGAGAGCGCGCGCCCCGGCGATCTCGTCGCGCAGCGCTTCCATCTTGTGCGCCAGGTCCAGGCGGCCTGCTTCGGCCGCCTCGCAGTCGCGCCCAAGCGCCGACGCCTGGAGCTCCGCAGCACGCGCGTCCTGCAGGGCGCGCTCGAGATGGCCGTGTCGCTCATAGGCGTCGCGCTCGTGCTGCCGAATCGCCTCCTCGTCGCGCACTGACTTAGTCTCCAGGTCACGGATGCGCGCCTCCAGCAGTGCGCACCGCCTCTGCACGCCGGTCTCCGACTCCTCGTAGTTCGACATGCGCTCCGCCAGCTCCTTGGCGCGCCCCTTCGACGACGCCAAAAGCCCGCGCAGCCGCGCCACCTCGGCGTCCCGGTTCTCCACCGTTTTGCGCAACTGCACCAGCTCGTTTCGCGTCGCCGCGCCCTGATCCTCGGCCCTGCGCAACATCACGCGAAGGTACTCGGTTCGCGTGTCAAGCTCGGGCGTGCCCGAGTCTTGCAGCGCCAGTACCTGCGCGGGGGCCGTCGAGGGCCGCTTCTGGTCCGCCACGGCGGTTCTCTTTGCAGCCACCGTGGGAACACCGCGCGGCCGCATCTTCTTGCGGTGCTGGACGACCGCCGCGCGGGCCGCGGCGTCACGCGTTGACGCGGCGCGGGCACGCTCCTGCTCCAGCTCCACGCCGACGCGCTGCAGCTTCTCGGAAACGCCCTTCAATTCGCGCCTCAGCCGCTCCGCATGGGTCGCCTCTTGCGCGGCGCGTTGCTGCATGGAGGTCAGCATGTCGGCCTGCCGCTTCACCTTGGCCCGTAACGCAGTCTCGGCCGCCTTGGCGGTGCGCAGCTGGTCCATGACGGCCTCCAGCTCTTGCTCCTTCGCGCGCACCATGCCCTTGGCCACCTGCAGATCACGTTCGTGCTGCACAAGCAGCAGGCCTTCAGTCGCGGACACATCTGCCGCCATGCCCATTTGTAGCGCGTGCACCGCGACCTCCATAGCGCTGCTCTCGCCGCCCACACTGGTCGTCGCGTGGCTCCGACTGCTGTTGAGCCCGCTGCTCGAGCCGCCCAGGTCGCCCAAATCGGCCGCAGACCGGGTCCTCGGCACCCGCCGGCCCGACGCCACAGGTGTCGTGGGGATGGCGCGGAACTGGCTGCCACGTACGAAGCGCTGTTTCCCACCCAGGTTGTCGACGAAGGCCCGCTTGAGCTCTGCCACTTCCTCGCGCAGTGCCACGTTCTCCGCAGCAAGCGCAAGAGCGTTTTCGTCTTCTTCCGCAGGGCGCTCGGGCACCGCATCCCCCTCACCCTCATCCTCTACGTGCTCCAACCTCTGGTTCGTCTGGTGCCGCTGCAGCACATGCTGCTGCTGCTGCTGCTGCTGCTGCTGCTGCTGCGGTGGTGACCTCTGACGCGGCGGTGGTGGTGACAGATGGCGCGGCGACGGCTGTTTACTGTTGCCAGCTTCATCTGCGACCGCGACTTGCTGCAGCTCTACGCGCTGATCGTCGCATTGCTGCGATCGCGGCAGCACCTGCAGCTTGCGCACCATCACCTGTTGCGCAAAAGGTACATCGTCTGGCATCAGCGCGTCCTGCGAAGGCAGCGGCGGCAGCGGCTTGCCCTTGCCTGGAAACATCGCGGCCGACGCCCGCTCGCTATCGCAGCAGGTTCTGTCGCCCTGCCCTGCTTTGCCTGCAATCTCGCACGCCAACGCGCTGCTAGCTAGCTCGCCTAGCTCACTCGCTCGCTTGCCCGTTCACTGTACACTCACTCGGCAGGAAAGCGAACCTTGGCGCGCACCGCCTGCTCCTGGCTCCCACACTGCCTACCATTGAAATTTTCTTGTCGCCGCCTACTGCCTCTGCTAGCTCTAGCTAGCTAGGAGCACGCTCGCTTGCTTGCTAGCTAGCTAGCGCGCTCCCTCGCTCGCAATCTAACTCGCTCACCCGCGGTCAGGAGATGGCTTGTGGACATCCATGAGCCGTTCGCGCAGGTGCTGCGCGGAGAGGTCCTGCGTCTGCCAACTAGGGGCGGCCCGCCGCGGCGTGCGCAACGCAGGACCGTTTTTCCCTTCCAGCATCGCGCAAAAGGCGCGCGTGTTCAAGTTGACAGTCCTCGCCGGCGGGCGCTTGGCGCGGCAGGCGCGCACGTAGGCCTGCGGCTCGCGCAGGGCGGCCAGCTCGAAGCGCTCGCAGGCCAGGTGCGCGCGGCCGCGGCACAGTGCCGGCAGGTCGGCCTGGCAGAAGCGCGGCTCGCGCCAGCGGTCCGCGGACTGGCAGTACCACGGAACGTCCGTGAAGAGCGTGCCGTAGCGGCCCTCGGTCGCGGCGAACCAGCGCGCCGCAAGAGACAGCACGAAGGCGGCGCCTGCGGGACTGTGCGCCTGCACTTTCCACTTGTCCTGGGAGACGCCGAGGTGAAAGGTCCATGGACTCTCTGGGGCGCCCTGGACGCGCCGCCACGCGCGCGGCCCCGTGACCGACGTGTCGCCGTACTTGAACTCGTCCGCGACCCACAGACCCCAGGGCCGCATGCCCATGGGGTGCGCCAAGCGGCCGATCGCCGTAGGCAACCGGCCCCGACGGAAGAAGAAGCAGTCATTTCCCGGATGCCGCTCGCCGGCCGACCGCAAGGCCGCCGCGAGGGCGGCGTCGATGACCTCCGGGCCCGTGGTGCGCTTGCTGGCCTCCTCCATGAGTCGCTGGACAGCTTTGTCGGGTAGATTGACGCGCGTGATGGTCCCGGCCAAGGGCGCCAGGCGCAGCTCCGAGCTTCGGTAGGTCGCCACGGCAGTTTCAATCTTGGCCGCGCGTTCTGCATTGGCAGCGGTGCTCGGCATCGCTTCGCAGAGTCGCCCGTGCGGCGCCTGGAGGCGGAAATACTCGGCTGCGCCTTGCGCGTGGTTAGGTGTGCCGAGGCCCTCGTTGGTCCACCACTCGACTGCGTCGGCCTGGCAAAGTCGCTGCGTCAGGGTACAGTTCGACAGCGTCGTCTGCATGGCCTGGACGCAGCCGGCGTAAAGCCGTGCCGCCTCGCGGAGGCCCCGCTGCGTGGCGGCCTCGGTGGGCGCTTCGTGCTCGGCAACGAGGGCACTGAAGTGCTCGTAAAAGTCTGGCGCCAGCCCAATGTCCGCGTTCGTGTAGAGCACGTAGTCCGTGGAGGCGAGCTCGTCCGCGCGGCGGAAGATCTCTCCGATCGCGGGCACGGCGGCGCCACCTAGTGAGCGCACTGGTTTCTCCAGCTGGACGATCCTGTGCGGAGCGACGAGTCTGTCCGCGTCGCGGTCGCTGGGCAGGACGAAGTTGATCAGGTCCACGTGCACGCGGGGCCCAGCATTGGCCGCCGCGACCTCCCAGCTACGCTGCACGACGGTCGCCTCGAAGCGGCCCGCCGGCGTGGCCGACTCGAACGTGGAGAAGACGTGCGTCACGCTGAGCGCCTCGGCCTGGGCGCGGGTGCGCCCGGCAAGGCCGGCGAGGCCGGCGGCCAGGGCCAGGGTCGCGTAGCGCAGCACCGCTCCGGCGCCCGTGGCGCGCATCGCGGCGTCCCGCTCGCGGCGCACCGTTTCGATCGCCGCGCCCCGCGCTGCGCCGCGCCGCGCTGGCGCGCCGCGTGAATGAGTGAGTGAGTGAGTGAGAGAGGTGGGCGCCGTCGGGAGCGCGCGCTCCCACATGTTCGCAGACGCGAGCGGGCAGTGCACTGCGGGCGGCGTCTCGGAAGAGAACTTCGCGTTCATGTTCGAGCTTCGCTGGGAAAACGATGACAATGATCAGATCACCGCGGGTCGGGGTCGATCGTGCGTGCGGATCGCTACGACTTCATCAGGGTCAGGTCAAATCGCCTCTGGCCAGCTAGCTACCTAGCAAGCTAGCTCGGACGAGAACTTCGCGTTCAAGTTCAAGCTTCGCTGGGAAAACGATGACAATGATCAGATCACCGCAGGTCGGGGTCGATCGTGCGTGCGGATCGCTACGATTTCATCAGGGTCAGGTCAAATCGCCTTTGGCCAGCTAGCTAGCTAGCAAGCTAGCTGGGCCGTTCAGAGCTTGTCCGAGACGAAGCGCCGGAAGAGAGGCTCGTCACGGCGCAGAAGCTCGGTGAGCGGGCCGAAGACGCGCACGAAGCGGTCGCGGGCCAGCACGAGACATGTTACGTCGGCCGCCGCAATCACCGAGGCGGCGCGCGGGCGGTCGGTGATGAGCGAGATCTCGCCAAACCAGTCGCCTGGCCCGAAGGTGGTGACCAGGTCCGGGTTGGCAGACGGCGAGAGGCGCTGCTCGCAGCGCGCGCTGCCCTCGAGCAGGACGAACATCTTGTCCGAAGCTGCGTGCTGGCGCACGAGCACGTCGCCTTGTGCATAGTGCGCGGTGTGCGCAACGTCAACCGCCAGGCGCATCACCTCAACATCCGATAGCACCGACTCGCCAAAGATCGGCAGCTTGCGCAGACACTGACAGTTCGCCGCGACACGCATGTCCTCTTGAAAGGCCTGGAGCAAGTCCCGGTAGGTCTGCGCCTCGATGCAAAAGACGCGCGTCGATGCGGGCTCTTCCGTGGTCACCGTCACCGTCCCGACGGCGCGCGTGGCGTGCAGAAGCGTCGCGTGGCCAAAGGCGGACCCCGGCTTGAGCGTCCACACGCGAGCATCATGCATCTCCTGCTGGCACTCGCCCGAAACGAGCACGAAGAATGTGCTGCACGGTTCGCCCTGCTTGCACAGCGTCGTCCGCGCCGGCACCTCGAGGAGCTCAAAGCCGCGGCGCACGGCCTGAAGTTGCTCCGAGTCGAGCTGACTGAAGTAAAAGTCCTTGGCAAGCGCTTCCGCGAGCATCTGCGCCTCCTCGGAGCTGGCTTCTACCTTGCGACCCGCAGGCTTGGTCTGCATACTCGTTGCTCGGACGCAGACGGCGCCGCGCCGCCGAAAGGCGTCCGCTTGCGCTCTGGGCGGCGCCTGACGCGAGTTGCCGGCGTCGCCCTCGTCTCTTGCGTCGTCTGACGCGTCCTCCTCCGGATCCGGGCCCATGGTGGAGGCCGTGAGGCCTGTGAGCGGGATGCCACCGCCAACGAGATTGGCGGCCGTCGGAAATGTGCTCGCGAAGGAGGACTCCCGTGCCTGGTCCGGAAACTGCGCGAAGAGGTAGTCGATGATATACTTGACCGGGTTGTCGGGCGTATCAACCAAGAGCTCCTCCACGAGCTCCTCGAACAGTCGGTCCACCCGCATTTGCGTCAGATACCTGTATTAGTGGGCGCTCTCCGGACCGTGTCAGTCTGCCTGCGAGCCGATCGGGCGCACAAGCGTCACGTGTGGAGCAACCTACTCTTGCAGCTGGGCCTCCTCGACGCGGAAGATCTTCGCCTGCTCCTCCTCGTCGAGCACCGAGACGTTGTCGCAGCTGTCCTCATCCTGCTCTGGGCCCTCCTCGCCCGCGCTCCCTTGCTCGCCGCCATCCTCGCCCGTCCTCCCGTCATCCTTTTCCGCCACGCCCGCAGTCGGGGCGGTGCCAACGGGCCCGGCGGTGGCCTCGTCGGAGCGTGATGGCTTCTCCGGCCCGCCCTGGCGCTCCGCGCTGTCGTCCTCGGCGCGCTCGGTCGCCGAGGGCACCTCCTCCGCCTCGCGGCCGTGGTGGTTGCCTCGCAGCATGACGCGCAAGCGAGGCCGTCTGGGCCCGGCTCGGGCGCCGCGGCGGCGGCGGCGGCGGCGGCGGCGGCGGCGGCGGCGGCGGCGGCGGCGGCGGCGGCGGCGGCGACTGCGGCGACTGCGGCGGCGGCGTCGACTTTGACGGCGATGGCGGCGCGCTCAGGATGGCCAGACCAGGGCACGCCAAACCCGGAAGCCAAGCCCAGAAGCGAAGTCCAAGAGCCAAGCCAAGCCAAGCCAAGCCAAGCCAACCCCGCCCGCTCGTCGCCCAAAAAGCAGCAAGCGGGGGTGACTGTCCCTCAAGGTCTTTTTGCTTTCAAGTTGTTTTGGTTCGAACTTCCCGGCCACATGGTCAACGTACGCTAACGGCATGGGACTCCTCACGTGTGTCCCGCCTGCGTGAAGGCCGCGCCCAGGCGGTCATATCCGCTTGTACGGGTTACAGCAGACGTCGCAGCCGTCGTAGCAGTCGCAGCAGGCCTCCTTGGCGACGAAGATGCAGTCCCGGAAGCACTGGCCAATGGGCGCGAGGATGTAGTCGTAGATGCAGAAGATTGGTGGCGCGATGATCCGGCGCCAGACCCAGCGCAGACACATGAGGACCTTGGGTAGAATATAGTACAGCGCCAAGAGGCCGAGCGCGACGCCCACGCCGATGAGCACGATCTCCAGAGTGTCCATGCCGCCGCGTCGCCGCGCATGCACCTCGATGGTGTCGCCGTCGCGGATGCCGTGTGACGCGAGCCGCGTCTCTGCACGCACAGGTCTTCCCTTGCACGTGAAAAAGCAGTCGGCGCCGGCTGCACCCTGTGCTCGGGCCACCACCTCGCACACAGTCTCCTGCGCGGGCTGCGCGCGCACGTGGTGCAGCCGGCCGTCGGCGCCGCTCACCCAGACGCCCGCCATCTTGTGTGCCATCATCAACCGAAGGCTCCACCCCCGCGTTCAGGAGGGCTTGGCTTGATTGATTCTTCGCAGCGACGGCAGCGTCGTCGTCGTCGTCGTCGCGGCCGCCGCCTTGCAGCGCCTCGCCGCTCGCTGCCCTCGAGGCGGGCTGGCTACAGCCCGTCGAGGACCCTGAAGCCGCTGCAGCGGCCTCGGCCCGGCCTCTCGCTCGCTGGAGAAGACCCCTGGACGCAGGCGCTCGCGACGCGCGACGGCGCCTACCGCCGCCGCCGCCGCCGCCGCCGCCGCCCCGCGCTCGTCGCCGCCGCGCGCCGCCACAGCCGCCGCCGCGCCGCGCCGCGCCGGGTTTGCCGCCGCCGCCGCCGGGCCGGCAGGGCCCCCCTCCCGCCGTTCTGGACGCGCGTCCAAAAGTTCAAAACAAAAAAGACGCCGGTTGCCCGGCCGCCGGGAGGGTGGGGGAAATGCGCCGCGATCCTATGGACGGCGGTCAGAGCCCAACGACCGCGACTCGCGCGCTCGCGCGGGGCGCGCGCGGCGCGCGCGGCGCGCGCGGCGGCGGGCAGAGCGGGGCGCGCGCGGGGCCGGCGCTGCGCGCGGACGGCTGCGGCGCGGCGGCGCGGCGGCTGGCCGCGGCGGCGGCGCGCGGCGGCGCGCGGTTGCTCGCGTGCCGCGTGGATAAAATTTGAATTCGAGGGAGGCGCCGCAGCGCGCGGGCCTCAGCGCGGCGCGCAGCGCGCGCGCGCGCGCGCGCGCGTGGGGGGGGCGCAGGCGCAGGGCGGCGCGGGCGGCGGCGGACGGCGGCGCGCAACGGCAGACGCCGGCCTGCGCGCGGCCGGGGCGCCACGGCGGCTGGCTAGCTAGCTAGGAGGAGCGCCTCGCTCGCTCGAGCGCCCGTTCCCTCCTCAGGGTCGCCCGCTCGCTCGGACTCCCGCCTGCCCGCGCGGCCGGCGCGGGCGCGCGTCAAGGGCGGCGGCGTACGGGCCGGCCAGCCCGCCCGCTCGCACGCCCGAGCGCGCCGCGGCCCATGCGAGCGTGAGCTGGCCTGACTCGGAAGGAAAACGGGAGCAGGCGAGCATGACCACGGCACCCACGCAGGCCGGCGCGGCCGGCGCGCGGCCGCCCACCACCGCCGCGGCAGCCGGGGCCGGGGGCGGGGCTGGAGGCGCCGCGGCCGCTGCAAAGCGCGCCGTGCCCCAGTCCATGAAGCGCAAGGCGTCGGTATCCTCTCAGGCTTCGGGCGGGCAAGGCAGGAAAAAGTCCACGGCGGCGGCGACCAGCGCTGCCGCCTCGAATGCGACGGGCCACGGGCCAAACGGGTCGGGCGCCGCAGCGGCCGGCGCCAAGCGCAAGCGGCAGGAGAAGAAGCCCTTGGCGGGCTCCCTCGTGCGCCAGCGCCAGTCCAGCGCGATCCTCCAGGAGTTCCTGAACAAGCGGCAGACGCTGCTCAAGCAGCGCGAGCGCCATGTGCTCCGCATCGCCCGTCTCCGCGCCAGCCTAGGCACGCCCATGCTTGCGCAGCCCGAGGCGCCGCGCACGCGGTCGCAGTGGGACTGTGTGCTAGAGGAGATGATGTGGATGGCCACGGACTTTATCGAGGAGCGCAAGTTCAAGTTCTCTGCTGCTGCCCGCCTGGCCTACTCCGCCAAGCTCTGGCACGGCGACCGCGAGCGCTCGCGCGCGATCGAGGCGCGCCACCTCGAGGAGCGCCACAGGGCCATTAGCGGCCACGTTTCCCGCCTTGTGGGCGCCGCCTGGGACGCGGCGCTCGAGGCGCCAGTCTCGGCCCCACCCTCGCCGCCGGCGCGGCGCTGGACCGCGCCGGATCGTGGCGAGCTCCTCGAGGCCATCGGCCATGCTGGCGCCGCCGCTGCGCTTGCGCTCAAGGCCGAGGCGGAGGTCGACCCGGACCCAGCTCTCGCGGAGCTCGTGTTGCGCGAGGACCGCCGCGAGACCCACGCCCGGCAGTTGCACGCCGCTGCGGAGGTCCTCTCGGCGCCTGGCGCTGCTGCGCCGCCTGCGTCTTGGCGCCGGTACGCGATCCTCACTGAGACTGAGACTGAGGCGGCCGTGACCCCGGACGACGATGTGCAGATGGCCGAGGCTGCGGAGCCCGCGGAGCCAGCGGAGCCGGCCGAGCCCGAGACCAAGGGTAGCAAGCGGACGAAGCAGAAGAAGGACGCGGACGACCCAGAGGAAAACGACCAAAGCGAGGACGAGTCCGCCGAGGCCGAGGCCAGCGCGCTGGAGGAGGCCATTTCGGAGCTCATGGCCGCCGATGGCGACTCTGACGACGAGGAGAACTATAAGATGCCGCAAGATGCCGACGCGGAGGACGACGAGGAGAGCCTTGCCGAGCAGGAGCGCGTCTTCTTCGAGGGCGACGTCGGCTACGGTACGTCGCAGGAGCTTGTGCTCCTCGCACGCGATCTCGAGCGCCCCGTGGAAGACGTGCTCGAGGACCTCGTGGCCCGACGCCGCACGCGGCAAAGGGCTCCCGCCGCCACACCACAGTCTGCCACGGTCGGGAGTAGCCAGCCCGGCTCTGAGCTCGTGGACGCAGATGACGAGGAGTTGGATGACGAGGAGGACGAGGATCAGGGCGCGGGCGCGGACGCGGACGCGGACACGCGCAAGGACGCCGCCACCGCCGACCCGTCGAGCGCGGCGCAGGCAACCGACATGGACGGGGACGAGCACATGCAAGACGCCGCGGCAGCGTCCGCCCCGGGCGGAGAGCACGATGGCGACGCCGCGAGCGAAAGTGACAATGCCACGGGCGCCCTCATCGACGAGGTCCCAGTTCTCGCGCAGACGAAGCTGTCAGCGCGTGTCAAGTCCTTTTCCGCTCTGGCTCGCGCTGTGCGCGCCGCCCGAGTCTCGGAGCGGGAAGACGAGGTCGAGGCGGGCCTCCTGCGCGTGCCCCCGCGGCTCATGCAGACAAGCGCGCTGGAACACTTTTATCCGCACCAAGAGACCGCGCTCGACTGGCTTGTCGCCATGCGCAACCGCGGCCTTGGGGCCGTCCTTGCTGACGACCGTGGTCTCGGAAAGGAGGCCGTGGTGGCGGCCCTGCTGGCGCTTCTGGCCGGGGAGGCCGAGTGCTGGGGACCGCATCTCATCCTCACCTCTCGCGCGCGCGCCTTCCAGTGGCGCCTCTTGCTCTGGGAGTGCTGCCCTGCGCTCAGCGTCACGCGCAAGCCGCCTGCGCTCGGTCTGGCGCCCCAGAGCGTGACCATCCTCACCTACAAAGAGGCTGCGGCCCACCACTCGAGCCTCGCCCGCCACTCGTGGCAGGTTATGGTCTGGGACCTGGTCCACAACGGCGATGAAAACGAGGAGGGCGAGGGGGGCGCGGCAGACGACGCCGATGCTGCACTAGCTGCAGCAGACGCTGATGCCGAGTCTACCGGCGCAGAGGGCGGTGGAGGCAGCGAAGAAGCTGAGGAGGCCGAGGTGAGTGGCGACGCGCAGGAAGAGGAGGAAGACGACGACGACGACGACGAGGAGGAGGAAGACGAGGACGTTGAGGATAAATCTGCAGCGGAGGACGCGGAGGATCAGGAGGACCAGGAGGGCGTCAAGTCCTCGTCCCGAGCGCCCACCGGAAGAAGCACGCGGCGCAAGGGAAAGCAGGCGCGGTCCAGTCGGTCCACACCCAAGAAGCAGCAACAGCAGCAGCGCAGGAAAAAGTCCACAACACCTCGGAGCGGGCCAAAACGGGCCAAGGCCGCCGCGAATCGCCGCGCGCGCAAGGCGAGCGAGGGACCGGACCTGCGAACCCTTCTCCTGGAGCGCCTCAGTCTCGCCCGCAGTACCATGCGCGTCGTGCTCGCGGCCAGCGAGGCGGACGCCAAGGCGCAGGCACCCGCTGTTGCCTTCTGTCTTCTGCCCTATGTATTCTTGGGCGACCCGCAGGTGGCACGCGACTGGGCAGCGAAGAAGTCAGCCGATGCCTGGCGCGACTGCGTGCAGGCGCACACGCTCTCGCGCAAGGCGAACAGCGTTACCGGGATTGACGACGTTGACGTGGACCGCGAAACCAAGAATTTCCCTCCTACTGCGCTGCAAGCACTCCACCGCGACCGCCTGCTCATTGCGTACAATCAACGCATGCAGAAGCTGACCCCACGCGGGAACCGCGAGGCGAAGACGCGCCACCTGGGTACCTACAGTATGTGTCTCTTTGCCGTCGGCTGCCACCCCGACACGCTCTTCCCTCCCGTGCGACCGACCGCCCTCGCGCTGCCGGCGCTCACCGCGGCACTCCGCGCGCGTGCGCACCCGACAGAGGGCGCGATCCACCTGCGTAGCGCCAGACCCGCCCTGCAGTTCTCTCTGGCCGAGCGCGTGCCGCCTCCAGACGAGGTCGTCGAGGCACTGTGTACCGCCGGGCTCTTGCAGGCCCTGCAGGTCATGGCTCAGGACAACGCTACCATTGATGCTCTTTCAGAAGCGAGCGACCTGATGGACACCGGCGCTCCCATAGACGAGCACGAGATCCTTCGCTCGCGGCCCATCGCTGGACGGCCGCACTGGGTCTGGGACCGTTCCCTGGCCGCCGCATTGACAACCGGTGACACGTCCAAGGGCGTCGCTATCGCCCTAAAGCGCGAGCTGCACGCGGCGTACGTGGACGCGGCGCTTAGCGACGTGCGTCCGCCCCGGTGTGCGCAGCGCCTCACCGTAGCCCGTTGCGTGGCAGTCGCAGGGGGCGCCTTCGCCGAGTCAGCCGCACATGCCCCGTTATGCGCAGACCTCGACCCGCGCCCGCAGCTCTCGGGCGTTGTCCGCTCGCTACCGTCTGTCGTGGGCCGACTGCTCAAGCTCGACTTCGGCACGCGCAAGGTGCTGGTGGTGTCGCACGATCCGGCGCTCCTTGCGCCGGCGCGCGCCGCGCTTACCGCGGCGCACGTGCGCTATGTCTGCCTGGAGCGGTCGGGCGCGCCGGCCGACCTGGCCATTGCGGTACGGCGTCTCGCCTGCAAGCCCGACGTTCGCGTGCTGGTGGCCGCCGTCCAAGACCTCGACGCGCTACTTGCGGCAGACCTGGACCTGGAGAGCGGGCTAGGTCTTCTGAGTGCCGTCATCGTGATGGACGAGCCTGGCGTCGGGACGCAGGATGACCCTCTGACTGATCGCATTGACGCCATCGCCCTGGCCCATGCGCGTCGGCGCGCGCTGCGGGGCGAGCCGGAGCAGACCTTTTTTGTGGAGGATCTCCAGGTTGACTTTGACCTCCCGCACGTCGACACGGCGGTCTCCGAGGCCAGCGAGGACGCTGCCGAGGAGGACATCGAGAAGGCGGCGCCCAGGACGCCGCGCCCGCCCAAGGTCATGGACCTGAGCGACGTCACGGCCGCTCTGAATCGCGTGCACAAGCGCTCCAGCGAGCAGGGCTCGTTGGAGCAGCTGGTGCAGCGCTCCATCGACGACTTTCTCGGCCGGACTCCGGCCCCGCACGGGCTGCGGCGAGCCCGCCCGGCGCCCGCGCAGCGCGCCATTACGGTGCTCGAGGAGCGCGACGTGGACGCGGAGACCACCTTCGCGGCCGATCTGGACGAGGCAGAACAGAACGCCGAGGACGAGGAGGGCGCGGCGGAGGACCCGGATGAGGCCGCCATTCTGTCCCACTTTCGACTGGTTGACCCGGCCACCATTGCGAACGAGGATGAGGAGGACGAAGACGAGGAGGAAGGAGAAGACGAGGAGGAAGAAGAGGCGGAGGAGGCCGGGGCTTCGGACAAGGGCACCAAGCCGGGCGCCGAGGTGTCTGACCCTGCAACGCTGCGGCATCTGGCAGAGGGCCTGCTGGAGGCGAGCTTGCGACCCCGGCAACCGGCGCAGGCTGCGGTCGAGGCCATGCTGCGTGATCCGGAGGACGTCCTTGACTACATGCGCGACTTTCGAACGGCGGCGCGTGGCGCGGCCCTGGTGGCTGTGGACACGCGCCGGCTTCGCAAAGAGCTCTTCGCGTCTCACCTCGCCGCCGAAACGGAGGGCGCCGCGCCGGCGGCGGCTGAGGAGGACGAGGCGGAGTGCGCGGCGTCCGAGACAAGCTCTGCCACGGTGGTGCCGGGCGAGTCGCTGGTACCAGAGACACAATGGGTGAAGGAGGTACTGGAGAAGGAGCCGCTCTTTTACCAAGTGCAGGCTGGGCTGAGCAAGAGCGCCAACGTGGAGGCCTTGCTGGTCCAGCTGGAGCAGGACCACCGCGTGCTGGGCGCCTCGCTGCACGTGTACGGGCCGCCGGAGGAGAGCGCGAACGCGCAAGCAGACGAGCCGGGGCCGAGTGCGCCGCCCATGCTAGGCTTTTACGCTGCGCAGGCCACCGCGGCGGGCCACGGGTACGGCGGGCCGCCGCACGCGACCATGGGCGCCCCCCAGCACCCCAGGTTTGCGGTCAACTTCATGAACCAGCGTATCATGGCCATGAATACAGACGTGTCGGCCCTGGAAGTCGGCACGGCCAGCAAGCGGCGCAGCGAGAGCATCGACGACGACGCCGCCTCCACCGCGACGGTCAAGAAGCGCAAGCTGCTGGAGAAGAAGACGACCAGCGGGGGCGACGCGGCGCGGACGGCCGCCTCGGGCGCGCTGTCGCGCTTGGACTCCGGCGTCGACGTGGACATGCTCCAGGATGAGGACGAGGACGGGACGGCCAGCCTTGCGCGTGCCACGCTGGCGAGCGCCTCGAGCAAGGAGATTGACTGGAACGTGCAGGTTCCCAAGGTTCGTATCCAGCGCCGGAGCGCGGCGCGCAAGGGCGGCAAGGCCGCCCTGGACGACGATGGCGCCAGCAGCACGGCGCCGTCTGGGGCCGCCGGCGACCTGCCGTGGACCGGTTGGGAGGATGCAGCGCTGCTCCGCGCCGTGGAGGTTTTCGGACCGAGCTGGGACCTCGTGCAGCGCCTCGTGCGGCGTCCCTTGGCGCCGGCACACTCGGTGCATCAATGCATCGAGCGCTACCACAAGGTGCGCGCCAAATTCAAGACGGCGGCCGCAGTGCCCTGGGTGGCGCGCAGGAACCGCCCGCTACGCGATATTGCGCCCTGGGCGTCACCGCCCCTGCACAGGACGGATCTCCTGCTCCACGCGCCGACGCCGCTGAAAAACCTCGAGGTTGGCAACCAGGCGGCGGCACCGCGGCTCCCGGCCGGCACCTCGGAGCTCATGATGCGTCGCAAGGCCGGTCTTCCCATCTCGCTTGGCGGCAGGGGGCTCAGCACCTATGCGCGGGCGCTGGCGGTCCCGAAGGCAAGCCGCCTGGAGCGCGAGCGCTCCGTGAAGCTGTTTGGCTTCATTACCGCCTCCCAGGCTTCTGGTGTTTCGTCACTCGCGGGACTCTTTCCTGCCGCTGGCGGCGGCGACGGTGGCGGTGGCGGTGGCGGTGGCGGTGGCGGTGGCGACGCATTGGCGCCGCAGGCGTCTCGCCGGGAGCACCCGTCCCAGGCGCTGCCGCCGCAGCTGGCGCACTTGCAGGGCTCATTTTCGAGTGTCGTCCGCCAGATGGTCCAGCGCCAGCCTGAGCGCCCAGCATCGGCTAGGGCTCAGGCTTACGCAAACCAGCGCTCGCCCAGCGTGAGCAGCGCACAAAGCGGCTATGCCGCTCGCCAGGCCCAGACGTCGGCCGGGAGTAAGTCTCCGCCGCCCTCCGTACCGGGACGGTCTTATTCGGCCGCCAGCGGCGTGGCGGCTGGTGGTGCGCCGGGCGCTGGCCAAGCGCAGCAGCCGCATGCACGTCATCCCGGTGCGGTCTCCGCGCACGTTGCGCAGCAGGGGGCACGCGGTCCTCACCATGGCGGTATGCCGCATGGCCACGCCCAGCAGGCAGCCGCGCCGCACTACATGCATCACCCAGCCCAGCAGCCGCAGCAGCAGCAGCAGCAGCAGCAACAACAACAACAACACCAACAGCACCAACAGCACCAGCACCAGCACCAGCAGCATGCGCACCCGGGCCAGCAGGGTCAACAGCACATGGGTCGCGTCATGATGCACCCCTCGCGACCCATGGCTCCATCGAGCGCGATGCGCGGCGGCGGCGCGTCTGCCGGCATGATGCCACTGAGTCCCACTGGGCCTGTGTCCGGTTATGGGCATGGCGCGCAGCAGCCCATGCACCCATCACAAGTGCACATGCAGCAGCAGCAGCAGCAGCAGCAGCAGCAGCAACACCAGCAGCAACAACAACAACAGCAACACCAGCAGGCGGGCGCGTACCCGAGCCAGCCTGCGACCCCCTCGAGCGCCGCATACGGCATGCAGCAGCCTGGCATGCACCAGCACGCGCACCACCACCAGCCTCAAAGGCACCATCAGCAGTACATGCCTCCTCAAGGGCAGCAGCAGCAGGCGCAGCAGCAGCGCCAGCAGCACCCGCACATGCATCCACAAGCTCATCAACAGCAGCAGCGCCAGCAGCAACAGCAGCAGCAGCAGCAGCAGCAGTACCCGCCGGGGCGGTAGATGTGACGAAGAAACTGAATGAATGAGAGAGAGAACATGAACAAGGTGGGCGACAAGACGCGTCACTCCCTTGTCAAAAGACGATAACTTGATCACGCCGCCACGAGCGGGGCGGACTTGGGAGGCGTCGAGGCCGCTGCAGCCTTGACGCCGGTCGGACGTGCGGGACTGAACACTCGCAGCGCCTCAACGACTAGCGTCGGAGAGATTGCGTCGTCTCCTGTCGCGAGCGAGGCCAGGCTGGGGAGCATCGCGCTGGCCAGGACCTTGCTCAGCATGGGGCCCTCCATGATGCCATGCGGACCGAGGCCCTGCGAGCGGCAACGTGTCGTGTCGTGCATTAGTGCGGAGGTAGAGGCGAGCGGCTGCGCAAGGAAAAACTTACGGTCAAGATCCAGACATCGTCCAGACCGAGGTGGCCGAGGTGGCCGACAATGGGATGGCCGTCCTCGCTGAAGGGCACTGCGCGAGGCATTAGCATCAAAACGGTGCATGCGAGAGCGATCTACCTCGCAGAGCAGACTGGGAGAAAACCTACTTGGACCGGACCAGACGCCGTCGACTTCAAAGTTCTTGAGAGCCGGACAGAACTCGAAGACATGGTCCCTGTTTCGCCTGAGCGAGGGCTCATCGATTGTGTAGATCTCTGCCGGGTTGTCTGGGTCGCGACACGGAATGCGGTCGCCACCAAAGATGATACGGCCATCATGCGTGCGTCGGCCGTAGGCATGGCGCACAAATTGGACGCCGTTGAAGTCGTGTGTGGTGTACTTGGGCAGATGCGCGTGGCGCGAGCCGGCGAACTCGCGTTGAAAAGCGAGTTGGGACTCGGCTACGAAGATGACACGGCGGAGGAAGGCTGCCGGGGTCTCCTCGGTGGCCCAGATTTGGCCCTTGACCGGGCTAACCGGGATATCAATGCCAAGCAGTCGGCCCACCTTGGCGGACCAGGCACCGGGGCAGAGCAGAAGCTGGCGGCAGCGCACCGTGAGCCCGTTCTTGGTGGAAAGCTCATAGGCAGCGCCTTTGTCCGGGTTGCGTCGGATAGAGATCACCTCGGCGCCCTCATGAATGATGACCTCCACCTGGTTGGCACCGGCCGCCTCGGCAAAGGCGTGCGTGCACAGCGACGGGTCGACGTAGCCGCTCTTGGGCGTGAAGACCGCGCCCTGCGCAGCTCCGCCGGCCAGCGCCGGCTCCACCTCGGCGACCGCGTCCGCGGTGGGCAAGAAGACCTGGTCCTGGTCGCCTGTCGCCTGAACCAGTTCGCGCAAGAACTCGTTCTCCTCGGGCGTGAGCGCTAGGGTGAGGGCGCCGCTCTGTACGTAGCCGCAGTCGTAGCCCTCGCGCTCGAGCCGCTCGATGGCGTGGGTGCTGCCGCGACGCAGGTCTGCCAGCAAGCCCTTGCCGCCATAGTAGATGGTGCCTGCCGACAGGCCGGACGCCTCGGACGCCACGAACCCGCGGTCCAGCAGCACTACCGGCCTGTATTCGTCCTTGGTGTCGTTGTCATCGTCACCATCCGCGGACGCCTGGCGCGGTCCGTTCGCGCGGCGCTGGAGAAGCTTTCCCAGGTGGTACGCGGCCGCGGCACCTGCGATGCCGGCACCAAGCACGACTGTGTCCGCGTGCAGCACGCGTTGCTGCGGCGCGGCGGCGGTCTGCGCGGCGCGCGGCGCGCCGGGCCTGGCCGCCGTGCGCTGGCGCTGGCCCGCCGCCGCCTCCGGCGCCGCCGCCGGCACGGCGTCCATGGTCCGCGCGTGCAGCGCGTCCCAGCGCGGCCAGCGCCCCTCCTCCGCGGCCGTGAGCGCCAGCGCGCCGGCCGACGCCGAGACCACGGCGGCGGCCGCCGCCAGCGCCGCGCGCCTCATCGCGCGCCCCGCGCCAGCTCGCCAGCACGCAAGCGCGCGCGCGAGCGCCGGGCGGGGGGGGAGCCGCGAGCGCAGTTCTGGGCTCGCCTCGCCTCGACTCGGCTCGGCTCGGCTCGACTCGACGGGTGGATGGATGATGCTCGCCCGCTTCGACAGGCCCGCGCGGGAATCGCGCGCGGCTGCCCGGGCACCGCGACGCCCCCTCCCCCGCCCGGGCTCGGCGACGGGCGGCCGCCGCCGCTAGGCCGCGCCGGGGCCGCGCGCGCCTCGCGTGCCGCGACGAGTTTGCTGGAGAAGGATGGATGGGTGATGGATGGCGAAGATGAGATAACTCGGGCCAACTTGAGCCGCGCAGATTTCAAACTTGAACCAGAGCGCGCGGCGGCGCGGCGCGGCGCGGCGCGGCGCGGCGCGGCGCGGCGCGCGCATGAAGCGATTCGCGGCGGCGCAGCTGCGGCTGCCCGGCGCGGTGTTCCCGCACGAGGCGGCCGTGGCGGAGCTCGGGCGCCAGCAGCAGCTGCAGGAGGAGGAGGAGGAGGAGGCGCAGGGCGACCGAGGCGACCAGGGCGGTGCCGCAGAGGACGCCGCCGCCGGGAAACTGCAGTGCCTGGTGGAGGGCGTGGACGCACGCGAGGAGCGCACGGTGGCGCTCCGCGATGCCACCACGCAGTGCGGTGTCGTGACGGTCTTTGCGGCAGCCAAGGCGGCGCTGGAGGACGAGGTTCGTCTGGACGCGGCCGAGGCGACGCCGCCGCCAAGGACGGGGACAGGGCCGGCGACGCCGCCGGCTGCGCAGGACACGCTGAGCGCCTTTCTGGATGAGGTCACGGCGCTGGAGAGCTGGTATGGCCAAGACGCGGAGACGGCGTCACCAAGTGCGAACGCCCCATCCCCGCCGCCGCGCGAGGAGAAGGATTCGGAAGGCGAAGTGGGGTCGCAGGACACCCGCATAGAGACACGCAGCGTGCGCGAGCTGCTGCGGCGCGTGCTCAAGGCTCTGTACGGGCGGCTGCAGATGGTGGCGCTGGACAAGCGTGGACTGCGGGGCGCGTTGCGCGACGAGGCCGTTCTGCCAACCCAGGCGAACTGGCTGCCGGTGTGGGCGGCGTCCGAGACACCGGAAGCGCTCTTTCTGACGTGCGCGTGGACACCGCACACACTGGAGTCGATGATCAAATTCAACTACCACACGCTGCGACCGGCGACACTGCCTTCGCAGCGGCCGCCGCGTCTCGGCGAGCTGGCGCTCTCGGCCATCGACGCGGCCTCGGACGAGCCGCTGCGCTTTGTGCTGTATCAGCTGGTGCGCGCCGTGAACTTCCTGCACGACCAAGGCCTGTGGCACGGCGGGCTGGCGCCTGGCAACGTGCACGTGACGCGCGAGCTCTGGGCGTGGTTGGACCCGCCGGTGCTCTCGCGAGTGCCGCGCGCGCCGCGCATGATCTTCGCGGGCGCAGCGGCCACGCCACAGCTCTCGGACGGCCTCACGGAGGCGTGGCGCAAGGGCCAGGTGTCGAATCTGGCGTACCTCATGGCTGTGAACGCGGCGGCCGGGCGGCACCTGGCAGACGCCAATTTCCACCCGGTCATCCCTTGGGTGACGGACTTCTCGTCGCCGGTGCTGGACGGCGCCGGCGCACACTGGCGCGACCTGAGCCGCAGCAAGTACCGGCTGGCCAAGGGCGACGATCAGCTGGACCTGACCTTCCGCAACTCGCCCACGCCGCACCACATCACAGAATCGCTCTCGGAGATCACCTTTTACATTTACATGGCGCGCGTAACGCCGCTGGCCACCCTGCGGAACGTCGTGCGCAGCAACTTCGAGGCCAAAGAGTACCCGGCCTCCATGGCGCGCATGTACGCGTGGACGCCGGACGAGTGCATTCCAGAATTCTTCTTCGATGCCTCAGTCTTCGCGTCGGTGCACACCGACATTGACCTGCCAGACCTGGAAGTGCCGGAGTGGTGCGCGTCGCCCGAGGACTTTGTACGCTGGCACCGCGAGGCGCTGGAGTCGCCACAAGTCTCGCGGGCGCTGCACGAGTGGATCGACCTGAACTTTGGCTTCCGTCTTGCGGGCGAGGCCGCAGTGCAGAGCAAGAATGTCACGCTTCCACTCGCCATGCTGCCGTCGCACCGCCTGCGCAAGAGCCCGGGCTTCGTGCAGGTCTTTTCGGAGCCACATCCGCCGCGACTCGTCGAAGCGGAGCTGGACGCGCCAGACAAGGCCATGGACGCCTTCGAGCGCGCCGCGCGCTTCGAGCGGCGGTTTGGCCCGCTCCTCGCGCCGGTGTACAGCCGTCTGCCCGGTGCCCAAACGCACGCGCCGCAGGCGGAGCCAGAAAACCCGGCGAGCGCCACGTCGGTCGCGGTCACGCTTGCGGACCTGCAGCAAGACGACTGCTTCGCGCTCGGCTGCATTGCCGCAGAAATGTACTTGCGGCAGCCGCTTTTGACGCGCGCGCGCCAGGAGGCGCTTGCGACGCAGTCTGCAGACGAGGTGCTCCCGGAGCTGCGCAAGCTCCCGCTCCGCATGCGCACGTTCGTGGAGGAGGCGCTCGCGAGCAAGGGGGTGGGCCGCCTCCTCGCCGGCGCGGACCAGGCTGTCTTCCCAGTATGGTTTGCGGACGTCTTTGACTTTCTCTCGCGGTACCAGCTCGCGTCGTCATGGGGCGCGCGGCTCAGCCTCGTCAAGCGCGAGCTGCGCGGCCTGCTGACCAAGGTGTCCGACCAGGTTGCAGAGCGCCAAAAGGCCATGAACCTTATCATGCCTTCGCTGGTTGCCATGATCTCGGACGGGACGCCGGAGGTGCGCGCGCAGATGCCGCTGCAACTCGTCCTCTTGGCCGGCCCGCTCCTCGACGCGCGAGAGTATCTGTCATTTGTAGCGGAGACCTACGAGAGCATGCAAGCCAAAGGCCAGTGGGACCTGGTCCGACCGGCGCTCGAGCCGGTCGCCTGTCTCTCGGTGCTCTCGCTCACAGGGGCGGCCGCGTTTTCCGCGCATTATGCGCCGCTGCTCGTCGAGACGCTGCGCAGCGCGAGCGCGCCGTACGCGGTGCAAACCGCGGCAGCCGACGGCGCCATGGCCGTGGCACGCTCGCCGTTCTTCGGCGTCGGGCTCAGCGTGCGCACGATCCTGGCCCCCCTCGTGCGGCGCTGGCGCGTCGGGCGGCGCGCGTCTAACGCGCGCGCCGTAGACGTGCATACGCAGCAGTTCGGCCAGGGCGGCATTTTGGCGCAGGATAAGCTAGCGGCGCTCATGACGAACTTCCAGTCCATTTTGGATGTCGGCGGCGGGGCGGCGGCGGCGGCGCCTCTCGCACGTGCGCGAACGGACCTCGTGCTGCCTGTGGAGGCGCCCGCCACCAAGGTGATTCGGTACCTGACTGCGCGCGCTGGTCGCGCCGTGGCGACGACGCTGGTCTTTCCGGCTGTCTTTGGGGTGCTGGATGCGGTCCAGACCCCGGCCACAGGCACAGAGCGGCTTGACGCGCTGGCCGTGATTGCCTGCGTGCTCTCGCACCTCTCCGAGGAGGACCTGCACTCGTGGTTCCTGCAGCGCGCGCATCTGCGTGAGGCATTGGGTGTGCTGCCCCCCACTGGGACCCTGCAGGAGCAGCTGGCCGCCATCTACGCAGCCGTCGTGATGGGCTTGGTTGTGCACCATGTGGGTCATTACGAGATTGCGCCGGTGCTGGAGGCCAGCGCAGGCGCACTGCGGGCCGCCGCGGCGCCACGCTGTCCGTCGGCGTCCCTCTGGGTGGCACGCTTCGTCTTCGCTGCCTTTGAGTCGCGCTGGGGCGAGGATCGCATTCGAGCGTACTACCCGACGCTTGTCCCGCCGGACCTGCGCCGGCGCCTGGCCGTGCCGCTGAGCCCGCCGACGCCGCTGCGTGTCACGGAGGACGTGCGGGACCGTGCCCTGAGCGAGGCGCTCCGCGGCCAGGAAAGCCCGGTTCCAGACCGCGAGCTGCTTGAAGCATCGACCTCGGAGCCCACGGAGACGGCCACCCTGGACGTGGTGGTTGAAGAGGACGACGATCTCGGGACTGAAGCGATTGTCATGGTGGATCCTGGGACGCCCCACCAGAACGCGACGCAGCAAGCGGAACCTGAGGGCGAGGCGGAGTCACTGGCCGGTTCTTTGTCGCCGCCGAGCCCTCCCACCCCGTCGTCCGCCGGGGAGCAGGCCTCCGCCGCGGGCGCGGAGGCCGGTGCGCCGGGAGCGCCGGAGAGCAGCAGCGACGGCAGGGCGAGCCCGCGGAGGTCACGCTTGCATCGCACCTTGTCGGCTGCGGTGCGAAGCGACGAGGTCGGCGTGCGTCAGGAGGAGGCACGGGCTGGCGAGGACGCGAGCGCGAGCGCGCACTCCAGTGCGGCTGCGGGTACGGAGAGCAGCGGGCCAGAGACCGCCGCGGCTGCCGCGGAGGAAGTCTGGCTGCTCGGACCCGGCCTTGCGCCCGCGCCCGCCGCCCTTTCCGTCGCGGCTCCGACCACCTCGCGTTGGCGCGGAAGAGGCTCGAGCGGCACCGCCGCCACGCTCGCGGGCGGGCCAGCCGGCGTCCAGGGTGGGCCACTCCGTGGCGTTGTGGGCCACGTGCTGACCGCACACCAGTCGCCCCTCATCACGCTGGAGGCTAACGCAGATGAGAGCCTGATCGCAACCACCTCGCGGTCCAGCTCGGTGAAGCTCTTTTCGATCGGCGAGACGCCGCGCGAGGTGGCGCGCTTCCGTAACGCGCGACCCGTGAGTAGCGTCCGCTTCCTGGACCTCGGGCGGCGGTGCGTGCTGCTCGACGGCGCCGTGCGGCTCTGGGACGTTGAGTATGGCAGCGAACGAGTTGGCAAGCGCGGCCCAGATAGGGGGGGCGGTGCACCGAGGCTGCGCACCGTGCCCATTGGCGTGGCGCACCGGCCCGTGCTGACTGCGGAGGCCGCGCCAAGGCAGTCACGCGCGCATGAGGACATTATGTGGGTGTCGACGATCGCTGGGACGATAGACTGCCTCGATTTTCGCACGCCGGGGTTTTACGTGCGCTCGCACCAGCTCCCAGGTGGCGGTAGCAGCAGCAGCAGCAGCAGCAGCAGCGGTGGCGGCAGCAGCAGCAGCGGGAGCAGCAATGGCTCTCTGTGCGCTGGATCCCTGGTATGCGGCGGGAGCTACTCAGGCGGCTGGATCGCGGCCGGCACCGCGACAGGACACATTTCCGTGGTGGACGCGCGCACGGGTGGCGTACTAGCGTACTGGAGGGCGCACGAATCGGCCGTGGTGTCCCTGCAGCGCGTTGCGCTGCCACACACGGGCGTGCCAGCGACCGACCTGGTGCACGAGAGCGCTGCGTATCAGGTGCTTTCACTCAGCGCGGAGGGCTCCGCGCGCGTCTGGGACGTCTCGCGACAGGGCGGCTTCGAAAATGCGGGCGACGTGCCGTGGAGCACGCAGCGTCGTCCTGCGTGCAGGCTGCGCGTGGGGGGGCTGCCACGCGCGGCTCGCTTTTCGCGCGTCCTGGCGCCCCAGGCGCAGCAGCGCCCGGTCGTTACGCAGCCTCCCGCCCCAGTGCCAGCCCTGCCCCTGCCCCTCTTGCAGCTGTCCCCGTCGCAGGGGCTGGCAGCGCAGGTGCCGCTTGCGAACCGTCTGCTCGACGCGGCTGGTCTCGGCCACCAAGCGTCTCCGCGCGAGCGTTCGGCGTCCGCAGGCGACGCGCACGCCGACGAGGCGGCCGCTGCGGGCTCTTCTCGAGGCCTGGACGACTCGGTCCTCTCCGGTCGCTCGGGAGACGACGCCACGACCGCGGCTAGCGAGGCGGGGGTCGCCGCGGGCGGGGCCAATGGGCCAGGTACCCCGGTGGTTGCTTCGGGTGGAACGAGCCTCCGCCGCAGCGAGAGTCATGGGCCTCCTCCATCGCACGGCGGGCCCTTGGCTGCCTCTCCTGCAGCCATGAATCTAGCGCAAGAGGCGACAGCAGCAGACACGGCGGGAGAAAGCTCGGGCCGGCGCGGCGGGCGCGTCTTTGTGTCCATCCCGCAGTGCGATACGCTGACTCTGTGGACCGAGACTGCCGGCCGCGGCCGCGGCCAGGCCCGACTCCTTGTGGGCGCCGACAACCGTATCACCGTCGCGACGCTGGAGCTCCGCGACCGCGCTGCGGAGATGAACGCCAGGTCGGTGCCTTTGAGAGACCTGGCCGGCCAGCCACAGGCGTTGCGCATCAATGCGCTCCGTGCATTGCCCCTGCATGGCGTGGTGCTTGCAGCGGCCGACAACGGGAAACTCCATGTCGTGTACTGACCGAGAGACGCGAGTGTTCAAGATGAAGATTACATTTTCAGGACATGTGCAGCTTTTCACTAGGACGCGGCCATGCGCGTGCGCTTATGCAGCTCAAGGATGCGCAGCTCCTCCTGCAGCTTGTGTAGCTTGGACTTTAGCGCGGTGGCCTCGCGCTCATTACGATCGGCCTGGTCCACGACGTGCTTCTTCAGCCGCACGTTGAGGTCTTGGTAGACGTCGAGAACCGCGACCGCGCGCTCGAGGCGCTTCACGGCGGCGTCTTGAAGTCTCGGGCGCGCCAGGAGCTCGAGGTACCGCTTCCGTGCCTGCACAGAGCCCGCCTTCCAGTGCTTGGTGTTGAACTCCTCCTCCAAGGGGATGATCATGGTTCGCTCGAAGGCGCCTCGATGGCGCTGCAGGCTCTCTTCCCACTGCTCGATCACGTCCTCGTGCTCTAGCACTTCGCGCATGTGGCCCTTTTCGTCTGCTTCGTCGGCTTCGATGTCGTTGGCGTCGGCCGGTGTCGCGCCGCCGTCATCGATGCTCGCGGACGCTGTCGTGGAGATGCGTGGGAAGGGCTCTCCTCTGGTCTCGCGGTCCTTGAGCGCCTGCACGATGGCCTCTGCCTTGACCTGAATGCCCTGTTGCCGCCACTCCCTGCGCAAGCCGTCCACCCAGGCGCGCTTGCGGTCCGCCAGGTTGCGCTCCTTTACGCCGTCCACAAAGGCTCGCAGCTGGTTCTCGTGCACCTCGTGGAAACCGAGCGCCGCGAGGAGTGCAAAGCGCATTTCGCGCTCTCGCCGCGCTGCGCTCTTGTTCGGCTCGCGGTCCGCGTCCACATCCTCTGGGTCGTACGGGTCGACGTACACGCGCGCCTTGGCGCGCCGCCACAGCCCCATGCTATCTATCTCTTTGGCAGGGCGCGCCAGCGCGCGCGCGCCTTGCACGTGCACCATCAAAACTAGCCGTTACGCGAGCGAGCTAGTCAGATCATTGCAGGTTGAGTAGAACCCCCCCCCTCAAACGAGCGGGCGGCGATGAGAGCGCAGTACGCTGACAGTGACTCTCAAGCAAGTTCGCCTCGTGTCACGGCAACGTTCGCGAGAAGACGGCGAGCCTTTGCGACCACGATTTCCGCGAAGAGCAAAACCATTTCTGCGGCACGACGGCGACGATCCGAGGCCCAAGCAGCTTCTCCTCGTGTCACGACAACGTTTGCGAGAAGACTTCGAGCCTTTGCAACCACAATCTCCGCGGAGAGCAAGCCCTTTCCAGTGGACTTGTCATGCAAACTCTTTCGCAAGATTCGATCACCGCAGCAGAGCACCTCCTTGCGGCTGCCCGGCGGCGCGCGGGGGTTTCCGTCCGGCACGGTGCAATGTCCTAGGCCAGCATGACTCAGACCCAGAGGCCAAGGAGACAGGGCTCGCGCGGTGCGTGCGGGAGCCGCCCGCTCCGTTGGCACGGACCGCACGGTGCACAGCGGCGCGCAGCGGCGGCGGCGCCAGGCCAAGTTGGCAGGCAGGGCTCGCCGCTCGCGGGGTGCGTGTGCACTGCCGTGCAGGAGCCGCCCCACCCGGCCAACCGCACTTCTTCGCACCGCACTTCTTCTGATCAACAACTGTTGTGCACAGCCGGACTCGGACAGCGGCGGCGCAGCGGCCAGCGGCTCGACGCCAGAACAGCGGCGCGACGCCACCGGCAGAGCAGAACGCCGCGCGAGCGTCGGCACGTCGCGCGGAGCGGAGGCGCTGGCAGAGACCGCAGCCAAGGCGAGGCTTGCAGCCGGTGGGCTGAGCCGCGTCCCACGCGCGAAGATGGCACACGTCGCGCAGAGGAAGGGGCTGTCGTCGCTGCTGTTGCTGCAGCAGCTGCAGCGGCTGGTGCTGGTGCTGGTGCTGCTGGTGCTGCTGCAGGCGCCGCAGACGGCACGAGCGCAGACGTGTACGGCTGACACTGAGTACACGAATGTGACAGAGGTGGCATGCGAGTGCTGGGCAAACATCGTAAACTGCGACACAGCGCAGGTCGAATGTGCGGACGGCACGGCGGAGCGGTCTTGCGTCTGCAGCGGCTCGCTCTTCGGGGATAAGACATGCATCGAAGACATGAACGGAAGGTCGAAGAACTGTCCATGCTACACCGCATTCCCCATGGTCATCGTGTACGGCGTCGTGGGCGGGCTCAGCGCGCTCGCCGTGCTGTTCTTTTGCTTCAGGGCGATCCGCACTCGCCAGGGACTGCGCAACAAGCAACCAGAGGCTGCCGTCACGGATGGTGGCCAGGCTGAGCACGAAGAAGGGAAAGGATTTTAATAAAAAATAAGCGTTTGCTCGAATCCTTGTTCGTCCCTACCGTCACTCCTCCACGCAGAGGGCGCAGCGAGCAGGCCTTGTTCCGGCGCAAGCAAACCAAAGCTGCCCGTTGCACGACTGTGGCGAGACCGTAGTTCCAACGTCTTGAAATGCGGTTCATACGGAAGGGCAGTACTTGCCATGGCTTTTGTAGGAACTGGTGTCTGTCTGGATGATCCCGCAGGAGTCTGTTTGGATGATTCCAAAGCCCTCTTCAAGGCTAACCTGGCTTGCGGTGCAGACCCTCTTCCTGGACATCCGTATTCGAGGTTTCCATGCTTCAGATGAGCTGACACATGACACATCATGATCAGATCGAAGAGTGTCCCGCCCCGCCACGAAGGGACGCGACAGCAACTCGCAACCAGCCACTGGCAACCTTGGCTGGCGATGCGCGCTGACAATGAAGAGGCTACGTCCGAGACCTCATAACGCCCTGGTCCTAGTCCCGTACCACTATCAGGTAGTCCAACCCCTGGGCCCAGCCGTTTGGCCGCGCCATTTCTCTAGCTAGGTTGTAGCATGCTGCGAGGTTGCTGAGCCTGACAAGTTGAGACCACGCAGCTTCATGTTGAGCCTGACAAGTTGAGACCACGCAGCTTCATGTTGGGCAACTGGTTGCAGAGAGACGCTGAGAACCGACGGAACCGCCGCCAGGCGGCGAGCACGGCGGTACGCGCGAGAGTGACCAGCGCGGGCGGCGCTTCGCATTCAAGATCAACTCACTCACAAAAAGATTCTTCTTCATGTGCGTCGCGCAACGTGCGGTGTGAGCGAGATCGCTCGCTGGCAGCCAATGCGGCTCGGCGGTAGCGTCAACCCGAAGATACTTGCGGCTTTCCCGATGCGGACGGGTCAGGAACGAGCGCTGCCGTAGCGATGGCTGGAGGTCCGAACGATCCGGCAGGAGGATAGCTCCCGCCCGCGGGCCAAGCGGTCACTGCAGAAGGGACGCCACTGTCTACGGTTGCCGTCGGCAGGCTTGTACCGATGGCACCAGCGTTTGATGAGCGTACGACCTGGGTGCAAACGCAACAAAAGCCCAGGAGGCACAAGCCGGCCACACAGGCTACTGGCAGGACGATGATGAGGAGGTAGTCCTCATCGTCCGTTGTTGCGCAGGGGCAAGGCCGAGCCGATGGTTGAGCCGCGTATTCTATGCAGTCGTCACTGCCTCCTGGGCAGCTGCACCAGTTGAAGTTGTCACTACAAGAAAGAAACTCGCCGTCGCACCCGTTGAGCGCTGCCCAACAATCGCACGAGATGCTAGTGAGGCTAGCGTACGTTCCCGGGCAGTCCCAGTACTGCGCCGCACTGAGCACAGCCAGGGACAGCAGCAGCGCCGCAGACAGCAAGGACACGGGCGTCCTCGTCGCCTGCAGTGTGCCTCGCCGCCTCGCCTCGCCGCCCCGCCTCGACGCGCAGGGCAGGCGCTGCGCTGCTCGCGCGTCCTCCTCTCTCTGCAGTCGCAGCGCCGTGGTCGCGGGCGCCACGCCAGACTCCGGACTGGAACTGCGCGGCCAGCGCGCCACTGTGAGTGGGCGCCGCCAGGTAGGTGCACGTCCACGTCACGGTGCACCAAGTCGCGCGCTGGCCGATGTCAGGCAGTGCAGGCAGGTCCTGCAGGAGAGGCACTCGGCAGGCAGGCAGACCTACTACGACGAAGCGATGGCGAAGCGGTGGGCAGTGGTTGAGACCGGGCAGCCCAACGTGCGGCCTGCGCGCAAGCTGGTGTCGGATCACCCGCCCGCGAGCCTGGACGGGGATGGGGCTGTGGACTGGAGCCGCAGCGCGCTGCTGAGCCTGGATTTGCTCGACGCAGGGCGTTCGGGCGTGCTGCTCGTGCACGTGGAGGGGCGCGGTGTAGTGGTGATCAAGGCGACGGCGAACCCGGCGCAGGAGCTCTTCGCGAGCCTGGCCGCGCCGGAGATGGGCGTGAGCGTACCGCGCTGCCGGCTGGTCTCGCCGGGCGAGCCCGAGCACGCCGACATTCGCGAGCATGTGTCGGCGCTGCTGACGCCCAACACGTACGAGCACGGCATCGTCTCCTGGACCTACCTCAAGCAGAACCTGCTGCTCGTCATGGAGGTGGCCGCCGGCTATACCGTCCTGCCGCAAGTCGCCAGCGGCGCGATCGGCCGCTCGGCGTTGCGTCGAATCGGGCTGTTGCTGGCGCTGGACGTGCTCCTGCACAACGGGGACCGCGTGCCGGTGGGCGACCTGTGGAGCAACAGCGGCAACCTGGCCAACGTGATGATGTCGGACTCTGGCGACGGCGCCATCGTCGCCGTGGACAACGTGGGCAGCAGCCCCACAGACCCGCAGATCCGAGACGGCTTCTTGCGGCGTGTTCACTCCCTCCTCCAGTCCCGGCAGTCGCTGCTGCGCGGGCTCGAGGCCACGCTGCGCAGTCTCGGCTCCAAGGCGGCCACCCTGGCAGGGGGTGAGTCCGAGCAGCTCGAGACCCTGGCCGAAGGCATGGTGCAAGGGTTGGGGCGAATCCGCTCGCACCTGACGCCGCAGCGCCTTGTCGAACTGCGGGCCCGAGTGGAGGACATGGGGCCATCCGACAGCGCCGTGTGGGAGTCCAGCTTGGACTGCGTGGCAGTGGACTTCATGACCGAGGTGTTTGCCATTGTCGAGGAAGCACTTGCGACGGGCGCCTTGCTTACGTCATCATCAGCATCAGCATCATCGTCGTCTGAAAGCGACAAGAACGTGACGTTCCAACGCATCGAGGGCGCCGGCGGATGCGGGGCGATGCTGCAGGCGCTGCCGGTGGACGAGCCGCTGGTCGTCTTCTTCGACTTTGACCGCACGCTGACCAACGGGTTCGCGCTCCCCACGGAGACGGCCCTGGGCAAGCGCGTGCGCGGCGGGGACGCCACTGTGCAAGGGCTGGCCCGTCTTCACCAGGCCCAGGTGCCGCTCTTCATCGTCACAGCGAGGTCCCCTCGAGCGCTCGTGGTGCAGCAGCTCGTTGCCTCGCTCCGCGGCCCACAGAAGGAGATCGGACCCTTCTTCCTTCCCCAGCAAGAAGAGGAGGACGACGCTGTTGTCAGTGCGGAGGAAATCTCGTTCGGCGACGTGCCCCTGGCCAGAGCGACCAACGCGCGACTCTACGCGGCGGACTATCAAAAGCCGATGGCCGTTGCTCACGCTCTGGACAGCCTCTTCCCCTCCGAAACGACAACAAGAAGTGGGGTGACGGTGGTCTTTGTGGACGATGCGTACACGAACGCCCACGACGTCGGCACACGCACCGCGGCGGCGCTGCGTGGCGCGGGCCGAACCGACCTCGCCGACGCCGTTGCCATCCGCAGCGTGTGGTGGGACACCTTCTTGGAAGAAACCGGCGACGCACCGACGATGGGCCTGGTCGCCAGCGACAACCCCGAGAAGGGATACCCGGCCTACTCGCGGTCCGTGCTCTCTGACTTTGGCCTCGCCCCCGCTGAGGTGGACAGACGCATCGAGGTGTACGCTGCCGCTGACAGGGCTGCTGGCATCACCGTCGCCCAGGAAGCCCCCAGGCCGCCGGGGAAGCTCAAGGCCGCCACTGCAGCGCAGAAGAAACTCGCCAGCTTCCTCTTTGGAGGTGGCAAGGGCAAGTAGGCCTAGATAAGCAAACGATAAGTTGTGTCAGCCGATGGTGACGACAGGCACGGGCGAACCGCTCGGGGCCTTGGTGGGCCCCTTGCTCGGCGCCGCGGTGGTGAGCGACATGGATGGCTCCAGCGTGGTTGGTGACTGGCTGATGATGGAAAGTTGATGTCACGGGTTGGTGCAAGTCCAACACAAATCCATGCCACATCAACCCACCGGGCTTACCTGTTTGTGGAACTGGAAAGGCGCACCGTTTGGTGTGGACCATGAGCTGGACGTGGTGCTTGTGTACAAAGTCATAAAAGTACTTGGTGAAACTGGAGTTGGCAGCAACAAGGCTGTGTCGTGCATGCCAAGTGACTCGAGATGAGCGAGAATCTGCCTCTTGATGCTGAAGGGCGGATTGCTAATCAACACCGTCTTCATCCCTAATGGCGCCACTGGGACAGACTGCTTGAAGAAATCCGGGTGGTCGCCGTTGGTCACCTGGCTGAAAGTCACGGCTTTGTAGAGTGGCCAGTCCCAACAAAGGGCTTCCACAAGAAGTGTTGTTTCGCATCAAGGTGTTCCAACATCATTTCCAAAGTGGTCGTTGGCGTTTCGTAAAGGTCATTCTCATTCGGTTGTATCTTTGTTGTGTGGTCTGTCATCGTGCTTTTTTGGTTTCATCGATCGCGAATTTGGACCATTTTGAAATACCGGATCCACACATCCGGTGAACAGGCTTGACCGTGTTTACACCGTGTTTACACGGTGTTTAGTTTACCGGCCACAGTGTTTTCTAAAAACATGGCCTCCAGAGCCGTGTTTAAGTTGGGGTAAACAGTTTTGGTAAACTTTCTGGGCGGAGGTGTTTCAAGAAAAAGGCTTCTTCTTTATGATGTGCGTCGCGCGACTTGCGGTGCAAGCGAGATCGCTAGCAGCCAATGCGGCTCGGCGGTAGCTAGAGTTGGCCTCACGCCCGAAGTCAATTCGAAGTTACTTGCGGCTTTCCCGATGCGGACGTGTCAGGAACGAGCGTTGCCGTAGCGATGGCGGGAGGTCCGAACGATCCGGCAGGAGGATAGCTCCCGCCCGCGGGCCAAGCGGTCACTGCTGAAGGGACGCCACCGTCTACGGTTGCAGTTGGCAGGCTTGTACCGATGACACCAGCGTTTGATGAACGTACGACATGGGTGCAAACGCAACAAAAGCCCACGAGGCACAAGCTGGCCACACAGGCTACTGGCAGGACGATGATGAGGAGGTAGTCCTCAACGTCCGTTGTTCCGCAGGGGCAAGGCCGAGCCGATGGTTGAGCCGCGTATTCTATGCAGTCGTCACTGCCTCCTGGGCAGCTGCACCAGTTGAAGTTGCCACTACAAGTAAGAAACTCGCCGTCGCACCCGTTGAGCGCTGCCCAACAATCGCACGAGATGCTAGTGAGGCTAGCGTACGTTCCCGGGCAGTCCCAGTCCTGCGCCGCACTGAGCACAGCCAGGGACAGCACCAGCGCCGCAGACAGCAAGGACACGGGTGTCCTCGTCGTCTGCATCGTGCCGCGCCGCCTCGCCGCCCCGCCTCGCCGCGCCGCCTCGCCGCGCCGCCTCGACGCGCAGGGCGGGCGCTGCGCTGCTCGCGCGTCCTCCTCTCTCTGCAGTCGCAGCGCCGTGGTCGCGGGCGCCACGCCAGACTCCGAACCGGAACTGCGCGGCCATCGCGCCACTGCAGTGAATGGGCGCCAGGTACACGTGCACGTGCACGCGTAAGTGTAGTAGCCCTAGGCCAAGTGGGAGGGGAGTCTGACTGGACTCGGCGGAGAGTGAAAGTCAAGCTGAAGCGGTATCGCCGCTGCGCTGGCGGCCACGGCTGCGAGCGGCCGCGACGCCGCCGCTGCACGCCGCGCGTGTTGAATGCCGGGTGCGGCCGGCCGGGGTAGTACTACTACCGCCGCCGCGACGTCGCCTGGCGTCGCCTGCGACTCGGCGGAGTCGGCGCGCGCGCCGCGTGGCTCTGCGGCGCCAGCTTTGTTTCGGGGTTCCGGCCAGTTCTTCACCCCCTGCCGGCAGTGCCACGCGCCGCACGCGGCCGCCGGCCGCAGTGGTAGCCGTCACCGCTGATCATAACTTAGTCGTACCGTGGGGTAGTCACAGTCACGGTACCGTACCACAACTGCATGTACTAGTGAGTGCTCAGGCTGGAATGCGCGCTGGAAAGTCCTGGGCCGCACCAGCAACCGCCGGCGGGCGAGGCGCTGCACGAGGGCGGGGGCAGCTCAGCTGCGGCTTGCTTGTGCCTGCACTGGCACGTCACGGTACGACTGCGGCCGCGGCTGCGTTTGCGCGAAGGAAGGCGAGACCCAGGCTCAGCAGGGCGCGAGTGCTATGGGGTGGCACGGCTTCCGTAGCCTAGCTACCCCGGGAGCTGAGATGAAGGGCGCTGTTGCTTGCACAGTGCAGTGCTCCTGGTAACCGGGGCCGCACTTTGTGCGGCGCAGGACTGCCCCTCGTCGTCCTCCCTCATCTCCGAGATCTCGTGCGAGTGTTGGGCAGCACACATGGGTTGCCTGGACGGCGTTGCAAGTGTTTGCGATCAAACCGCTGCGACTGTCCTTTGTCCGATGCATGCAGAGGAATTTCCAACGGTGTATGATCGTTCATGCGACCAGGACTCGGGTAGCGACTCGCTCTTTGAGGAATGGTTGAGCGACCCTGGGCGGCTGCCCTTCATCTTTGTGGGGGGGATTGTTGTTGGCCTTTGCATTGTCCCTCCCATCGAGTTTGTGGTCCTCCTACTTCGCACTAATGTGAGCCTAACAACTCCATGTAGATGCGCTCCATCATCCCGATACGCGTGTCTGTCTGGATGATCCCGCAGGTGTCTGTCTGGATGATTCCGAAGCCCTCAAAAGCTAACCTGGCTTGCGGTGCAGACCCTCTTTCTGGACATTCGTATTCGAGGTTTCCATGCTTCGGATGAGCTGAGACATCATGATCAGATCGAAGAATGTCGAAGAATGTCCAGCCCCACCACGTTTGAACGCAACAGCACTCGCAACGAGCCACGGGCAACTTTGGCTGGCGATGCGCGCTGACAATG
This sequence comes from Thraustochytrium sp. TN22, assembly GCA_013306675.1. Taxonomy (NCBI): domain Eukaryota; class Bigyra; order Thraustochytrida; family Thraustochytriidae; genus Thraustochytrium; species Thraustochytrium sp. TN22. The sequence continues at coordinate 67,102 of JABLUY010000111.1, read as the reverse complement.
AAGAGGCTACGTCCGAGACCCCATAACGCCCTGGTCCTAGTCCCGTACCACGATCAGGCAGTCCAACCCCTGGGCCCAGCCGTTTGGCCGCGCCCTTTCTAGGTTGTAGCATGCCGCCAGGTTGCTGAGCCTGACACGTTGAGACTACGCAGCTTCATGTTGGGCAACTGGTTGCAGAGAGACGCTGAGAACCGACGGAACCGCCGCCAGGCGGCGAGCACGGCGGTACGCGCGAGAGTGACCAGCGCGGGCGGCGCTTCGACTTCAAGATCAATTCACTCACATTTTTTAGAAATTTCTTCTTCATGTGCGTCGCGCGACTTGCGGTGCAAGCGAGATCGCTAGCAGCCAATGCGGCTCGGCGGTAACTAGGGCTGGCCAAACGCCCGAAGTCAAAACGAAGATACTTGCGGCTTTCCCGATGCGGACGTGTCAGGAACGAGCGTTGCCGTAGCGATGGCGGGAGGTCCGAACGATCCGGCAGGAGGATAGCTCCCGCCCGCGGGCCAAGCGGTCACTGTTAAAGGGACGCCACCGTCTACGGTTGCCGTCGGCAGGCTTGTACCGACGGCACCAGCGTTTGATGAACGTAGACCCGGGAGCAAAAAGCAATAACACGGCAGGTTCGTACCGACGGCACCAGCGTTTGATGAACGTAGACCCCCGAGCCAAAAGCAATAAAAGCCCACGACGAACAATCCGGCCACAGAAATGGCTACTGGTATGATGATGATGAGGAGGTAGTAGTCCTCATCGTCCGTTGTTCCGCAGGGGCAAGGCCACGCCGTAGGTCCGTCCGCGTCTTCTATGCAGGTTTTGGCGTCTCCTGGGCAGTCGCACCGGTTAAAAATAAGCTACCACAAAAAGCAGATTCGCTGACGCACCCGTTGAGCTCTTCCCAGCAATCGCACGAGATGCTAGAGATGCTAGTGTACGATTCCGGGCATTCCGAGTCCTGCGCCGCACTGAGCACAGCCAGGGACAGCAGCAGCGCCGCAGACAGCAAGGACACGGGCGTCCTCGTCGCCTGCATGGTGCCGCGCCGCCTCGCCTCGCCGCCCCGCCTCGACGCGCAGGGCGGGCGCTGCGCTGCTCGCGCGCCCCCCTCTCTCTGCCGCAGTCGCAGCGCCGTGGTCGCGGGCGCCACGCCAGACTCCGAACCGGAACTGCGCGGCCAGCGCGCCGGCGGTGAGTGGGCGCCCGCCGTCAGGTGCACGTGCACGTGCACGCGTACGTGCCAGTGTAGTAGCCCGTAGCCCTAACTTACTGGACTCGGGAGTGAAAGTCCAAGCTTGAAGCGCTATCGCCGCTGCGCTGGCGGCCACGGCTGCGAGCGGCCGCGACGCCGCCGCTGCACGCGCGTGTTGAATGCCGGGTGCGGCCGGGTAGTTCTACCGCCGCCGCGACCTCGCCTGGCGTCGCCTGCGACTCGGCGGAGTCGCCGACGCGCGCGCCGCGTTGCACCGCGGCGCCAGCTTGGTTTCGAGGTTCCGGCCGGTTCTTCACGCCCTGCTGGCAGTGCCACGCGCCGCACGCGGCCGGCGCTGGCCGCCGGCAGACATCGCAAGTTATTAGCGGACTCGCCTCTGAGCCAAGTCCGTCTCCCTCAGCGGCCCACACTCCCCACAATCTCTCCGTCATTCTCAATCCGTGTTCGCGTACAGGGGAGTGTATCTTTCCGTGTCTCTCCAAACGATCGATGGAGCACGCACGAGTCTTTCCAAGCTTCTCCAGTGAAGGCCCATTGCGAAGCGGCTCCGTCCGAGTCCCCCAAGATTCACCAGCGCGACCGGGCCTTTCCGCGTTTATCCCGAGTTCGTAGGTGGGTGGATGCGTGGTACTTCTCAAGGTGGAAATGTTCTTAATTTTTTACTTGGGGAGCGCGAACACGATTCTTCGCAGTCGCCTCGATGTGCCGGAGGACTTCGGTGCTGTCGCAGAGGTTGGACCCGTTGTTCCTAAGGAAGGCGTACGTAGACAGGCTCTGGGAGAGAAGTCGGCCCTTGCGGCGCTGGCTCTGCGCGAGCGCCACAGTACTAAACATGCTCTCGGTTGAGCAGGTCGTTGGATCGACCACGTAGTTGTGCGCAAAGACCATTGCAACGTGCTTGACGTGGCTCTCGTAGGTCTTGAACCATTTGGTGCTGATGTCCTTGCCCAGGCTGGCTTCTGTGCAATCCATTGAGTAGGACCACAGCTTCGAATACGTCATACCTTGTAGATTCCGCGACTCGTTCTGTTCCATCTTGCGGGTCTCCTCGCGAATAAAGGATAGCTCGCGCGAAGCCACCTCCTTGGCTCTCTCTCGGGTGCTTTTGGTACGGTCGGTGTCCGCGTGGGTCAGAGAGGCCGGCGAGATGGGTACCACCTTGAAGATGAAGTCGTCCAGAACCTCGTCCTCATTGTCGCCAGACCTGTCGCTGTCGCCCAAGGTATAATCGTTTGGGAATGTGTCTGGCGTTGTGCAGACCTCAGGTGTCGGCGGCTCCTCGTTCAGTAGCTCCTCGACGATGAGCTCCATGACCTGGCTCTCGATGAAGTCCCGTGCGATGAAAGATCGATCCTTGATCTTGCTCTGGCAGGTGTTAGCGACCGTCTTCATCAGACCAAGCAGGATAGGCTTGGTCAACGCATTCTCGTGCATCCTCCTCAGGCCGTCCACCTCCGAGCCGAAGCCACGCAGCCCCACAGAACGACCGAATGCGACTTCGCGCAGCAGCTCAGCACGGCCGACGCAGATAAGAACGGATGCGCGGGCGAGGAGCATCTGAGGCAGCTGCGTCGAGCGAAAAGGGATCTCGAGGGCGAGCATGATTGATGCTGGGTCTGTGCCGGGCCTCGCATCGGAACCCTTGGGTGATGTCCAAAGCGGGTCGAAGTACCGGTCCAGGAAGGCAACGAGGCGGTGCGCGACCATGCGGGTCACGGGGTGAAGCTTCAGGAATTTGATTGTGCGCGCCTCGGGCTCGAGGTTCGCCTCTGCCATGGTGCTGGACGAGATGTCGCCGCGGAGCTTGATCGCCGCCTTCACGCTCTGCGATGAGACGACGTTGTAGGAGTCGTAGAGAGCACCCTTGAGGCCCTCCACAGCGACGAAGATCTGCGCGCGCGTTTTGTGAAAGCGCTGCGCAAAGGCTTGCACGCGGTAGGTCTGCGACAGGAGTTGCTGAAGTTCCGGGAGTATGAGCTCCTCGTCGCCCGTGGCGCGCAGCGCGCTCATCTTATCGAACCTGCCTGAGCAGGTGATGCGCTCAGCGATCTTCATGATCGTCTCCTGCTGAGCCTTGTTGATCCACTTGCAGTTCTTGATGTCCTTCTTTGTTGAGATGAGCAGCTCGAAGGCGGGCCACACTGTAGCATGAAACTCGACGAGCGACAGGAAGCCGCTCCAGCGCGTCGCGCATTCGCGTGGCGCCCGGGTCTTCTTGATTCCGAGTACCTTGCAGATAGCCGTCAGCGCGTTCGCGGCGACATGTGAGCGCGTCAAGAAGCTGTTGCGCAGCTTAATTCGGGCTACTAGCGTCGTAAGCACGCGCTTCTCGTTCGTCCATATCGTCTCGCCTCCTTGCAAGACGCGTGCGGCCTGACGGCCGCGCTCTTCAAAGAACTCGTAGGAGACGTTTTTGGCGATGATATCGCTGCGAAGGTCGTCAAGTGGCGCTTGCTGGGACGGGGCGCCGTAAATTCCTGCCGAGATCTCCCAGAGCTGGTGCAGGTTGTGCTGGTCGACATCCACGCTGGATGCCGTGCCCTGTGAAGTCGTTGTGAGGGCGAACATCCGCACGAGTGAGTCCGCGGTTGGCACCGCACTCGCCTCGAGTTCTGGGCCCATGGCATCGGCGAGCTCGTCGACATCCTTGAGGCCGGTCAGGCCGACGGTCTGCAGCAGCTCGTTGGTCAGCTTGGAGCTGATGAGGAAGCCGAAGGCGTGCTGCACGCAGAGGTTGAGTCGATGCGCAGCGCAATGCTCGTATGGCACGCCCAGCGCCTCGTTTGCGGCGATGCAGTTGCTTGCGCCGTCTGAGATGACCGCGGCCACCTGCTTCTTGAACTTTGCATCCTCCACGACGCTGCCAACCTCCTGGTTTTCGTCGTCTTCCTCCGCGTCCTGGCTAGTCGCTTCCGCGTCGGCAGAGGCGTCGTTGAGCAGATCTGAAACGGTCTCGCGCAGGCGCTGCGCGATGTTCATGCCGGTGTGCTTCTCGTTGAAGGGGTCCATGCCGAGAGTCATGACGCGCACTTTCCAATCGTCCAGCCAGCGAAGCTGGATCCCTAGGAAGGAGTCACCTTTGTAGCTGCTCCAGGCGTCGTGTTGCAGGACAAGCCGTGGCAGCCCCGCGCGGTCGCACAACGCCCTGATGCTCGCGTACATAGACTGCACCATACAGGTCTTCTCGGCATGCATGATCTCCTTCACGGTGCTCTCAACGGGCGGTGTGTAGTCAAATGGGCACATCAGACTCACCCACCTACGCAGCGAAGGCAGCCTACCATGGCTGAACGGGAGGCTGGCGTCGATGATCATGCGCGTGAACTCGATGTTGAGCAAGCGCCGCTCGCGAAGGGTTGCCGCCGGGCGCTTCGAGTTGCCAAACGTCTGTTGAGCCCGGACCAGCTTCGCTTCGACCTCGGCGTCAACCTCGGCCTCGATCCTGGACGCGAGCTCCTCGATCGCCTTGAGCACGAGCCCGTGATGCTCCTTGTGACAGCGCTTGAAGTGACGGTAGCAGTTCGCACGGTTCGTGCTCCAGCTTTGAGGCTGGTTACACACCTTGCACACGTGGGAGTCGCCTTCCTCGGCCGGGTTGATCTCGACAAGGTCATGATCGATTGCAATCTGGACGTACTGCTTGTGGTCCATGCGCTCGTTCTTCCGGCACGTGCCTTGCTTCGGTGTCACCTCGTTGGCCGTGGCTCCGGTCTTCGCCTGGGCCTTTGACGACTTCAGCCGCTTCGGCTTCACGGCCTGAACCTTCTTCGTCGGCTTCCGCTTCATGCCTCCAAAATATGTCGCCCAGGACCCCGGGTTGGTGTGGTCCGTCGTTTTCGCTTGGGAGGACGAGCTACTAGATGTTGATATCAGATCCGAGCCCGAGTTCCCGCCTGAGCTCGCAGTCGCTGGACTGCCGCACGTTTTAGCGGCAGCATCAGAGCCTGGCTCCGACGTGGACAGCACGGAGGGGCTTGATCTACCCTGAGAACTGTCTCCTTGTTCGCCAACAAGGTCGCGGCCGACGCCGTCGTCATCGTCGCTGTCGTCGCTGCCGTCGTTGTCGCTCAGGCTCATCGGTCTTGGAGTCGAGGTTGAGCCAACCAGTGCAACCACGGACTGGGCTCCGCATGTACCCATCGGCGCCTCAGCCTGCGGCCCCGCTGCTGTCGCAGCCGCTGCCGCCGCCACCGCCACCGCCACCGCCGCCGCCGCCGTCACCGCCGCCGCCACCGCCACCGCCGCTGCAGACGCGGCTGCCGCGACGCCTTTGACGGTTTGCAGGCTGAGCTTAACCACCAGCCGCAGCGTCGCAGCGCCGCAGCTCAACCACCGGCCCCGGACTTTCGTCATTGGACCAGAAGTTCCGGAATTCCGACTTATCCACAGCCAATGCCCACAGCTTCCGTCCGAGTGCGTCCAACCCAAGACTCGGCGCCTCGACAATCTTTCCGCGTCTTTCCACGACCAGGTCCGGGAAAGTATATCCTTCCCCTTCTGTCATGAAGCGGACGGAGTCGGACAAACCTGGATAAACAAGTCCGGTAGGATTATCACAGACGGAAAGGTTCAACAACTAGTGATGTCTGGCCGCCGGGCAGTGGTAGCCGCTGGTCATAACTTAGTCGTACCCAGGGGTACTCAACTTGAACTGCGTGTAGTAGTGCATGGTCAGGGCCTGGAATGCGGCGCTGGAAAGTCCTGGGCCGCACCAGCAACCGCCGGCGGGCGAGGCGCTGCACGAGCGCGGGGGCAGCTCAGCTGCGGCTTGCTTGTGCCTGCACTGGCACGTACGACTGCGGCCGCGGCTGCGTTTGCGCGAAGTAAGGCGAGATCCGGGCACAGCAGGGCGCGCGTGCTATGGGATGGCACGGCTTCCGTTGCCTAGGTACCCCGGGAGCTGAGATGAAGGGCGCTCTTGCACAGTGCAGCGCTCCTGGTGACCAGGGCCGCACTTTGTGCGGCGCAGGACTGCCCTCGTCGTCCTCCCTCATCTCCGAGATCTCATGCGAGTGTTGGGCAGCACACATGGGTTGCCTGGACGGCGTTGCAGTGTCTGTAATCAAACCGCTGCGACACTCCAATGCATGCAGCCTGCGAGGAATTTCCAGCGGTATGATCGTTCATGCGACCAGGACTTGGGTAGCGACTCGTTCTTCGGAGAATGTCGAGCGACCCTGGGCGGCTGCCCTTCATCATTATGGGGGGGATTGTTGTTCGCCTTTGCATTGTCCCTCCCATCGAGTTTGTGGTCCTCCTACTTCGCACTAATGCAAGCCAATGCGCGGTCTGAATCAGGCAAGCCTCGGCGCCATCTATCCTCAACCTGGTCTCTTTGGTCCCTTCGGCAGCTACCCACCGACTACTAGTATGGTCTCATCAAGTGCACTCCCGACAGCCACACTTGCTGCAGGCGACAGCCAGTCTGTTCCAAGGGAGAAGCAAGGAGCCCTCAGCTTGCAAAGGGACATTCCACGATGCCTGCCTGTCTACTTCGACGCAAGGCACCAGCAAGCGACAGCTCCTTTGAAGGTCCCAAAGCCACGAGGACAAAGCCCGCGCTGCTTGGCTGCGGGATTTTTCAGAAGAGAATTCACTTCCCCACAACACGCAGCATCATGTCACGGTATGGACAACCTTGTTTGCCACTTTGTTCACGCAGGCTGACGCAGCTGCACGGGCTATGCACGCCAGACACGCCCGCGGCGGCGCAGCTTCTTTGGACACTCCGATGTCCCGCAGGCCGGCAAGTCAGACATCTGCAAAGCAAAGGCGGCGAATCGCGAGCCTGGGCCGACTCGGAGCTCAAGACGACTTTGGCCAATTCGCCGTGCGCTCCGCAATTTCTGCCTCTCACTGTCAGTAGGGCTCGTCCCGGGCCGGACGATGGACCGACGACGACGCATGCGCCCGTGCTTCGTGGGGCCCGAACCACTGCCTCGAGCAGCCGATTGAGATCATCTCCACGTCGCCAGCCTGCAAAGGCGCAGGTTGCACGCAGACTGCACGTGCGGGCGCCCGGAAAAATGACGATGTCCCCGACGGCCATCTCTCACTGGCAGGCTGCACGCGCGCCCGCACGGATGACGATGTCCCGGGCGGCCACTGCACGATGTCCCGGGCGGCCATCTCTCGGCGTGGGCTGTCCTCTGGGCTACGTCGCGTCGCCCGCGAGTCACGCCGGCCCTCGCTGGACCTTGACTGCTGTGAAGGCGGCTTCAAGTTGGAGCGGAGGCTGCGGAGCTCGGTTACCGGCCTGGGGAGCTGAGGACGAGCCGCGCTCCGGCTGGCTGCGGCTCGTCCGTGCCCACAGAACTTGAACTCGGGCGCGGCGTTTGGCCACTTGTGCGCGAGCAGCTCGAGCAGCGCGGTCTGGGGCCCTTGGTGAAATCAGGGTGGTACTTCCCGGGCCTCCGGCGCAGCTGTTCGTTGCCGGTGTGCGGCGCGCTCAAGAGCTCATTTTCTAGGTTGATCGCTTCGCGCACCGCCGCTGCAGCCTGGGCTACGTCCGAGCCTGAGGCCGGCCAGCCGGGCAAGCAGACTCCAAAGCTGCGCAGAGCAGAGCAGAGCAGAGCAGGGCAGGGCAAAGCAAAGCAGAGCAGAGAAGAGAAGAGCAGAGCAGAGCAGGGCAGGGCAGTGCGAAGCAGAGCGGGACGCGATGAAGGCGCTGATCCGCACGGCAGCGTTGCTGATGGCCGGGGCTGTGCTGAGCCTGGCGCAGAATACGACGACGCAAAACTGTCCAGCCTCGTACGATAACATTGGCGACATCTCATGCGAGTGCTGGGCACAGCTCAACGGTTGCCTTGGTGACTTGTCATGCGTCCTTTCAGTTTCTAACCGCTGCAGCTGCCCGGGAAATGCCTCTGACTGCAAAGAAACCTGGTTCTCTGATCCGCTGAAGAATGGTTGCCCGTGTGGTCGGGAGGAAAATGGCATTGATTGGTACGACAATCTGCTGATCATCGTCCTCGCGTGTCTTGGAGGGGTTCTTCTACTCATCGGCGTCATCAGCGTCATGTGTACTCTTCATCAACGAAATGAGCAAGCTGCATTCGTCGCAAGCTGGAATTCAACTTACGCGACTACAGCCGGCGGGACCGCCGCTCCGGCCGCCACCTCCGGACTTCCAAGTGTGCCGACAGCAACTATCGTCCCGAGCAAAGATACGCAGGCGTCGTGGTCCGCTTAGAGGGTGAACACAATTGGCGTGTTTTCATGTCGAGACAAGAAGATGATCTTTTGGCGTCGTTTGCGCGTCATGCAGGCGACCTATAACTTCGCGGTGGCACTGGTCTCCGCCAGTCAGCCGCTGCAAACCTTGTCCAACGTGTGCAGCCCACTTAGCCTGCAATGATCTGAGCGTTCCAGCCTACATGCACTTTGTGAGCTGTGCCCGGTCTGGCCAGTTGCTCAGCCTGCTGCAGGCCGCGCTGCTGCGGGCGGAAGGAAAAGACGTTCCGAGTCATGAAAGATGTTTATCTCTCTCTCAGGCTTGGTCCGGTCAGTTGCACGGCGTTGCCACACTGTTGATGCAGCGCGCGCAGGCTGAAGCGCGCGCAGTGCGACGCCGCCGCCTCGCACGTGAATCACGGCGGACGAAGTGCGAGCTTTCTCGAGCCAACTACTACAAGAAGGTCGAACAAGCCCGGCCCCACCACTCTTCATCTGGCCGCCATGACTACATGCACCACGCTACCGTGACCGCACGCCCCGGAAGGCGGCATACCATGCTTTGGCCAACGCGGTCTGCATCGCGTAGCAAACCCAGTCCAGCGCTTGGCCGAGCCACTATCTACCAGGTTAGCGCGTGCACCTGCGGCGGTACGCTTTTGCAGGCAGTCTCAACTCGGGAGAGGGAGGCAGACCAGCTACTAGCTAGCGCCGCGTACTGCGACGCGAGGCGAGGCAACGCGAGGCAACGCGAGGCGACGCGAGGCGAGGCGACGCGAGGCGACGCGAGGCGACGCGAGGCGACGCGAGGCGAGGCGAGGCGAGGCGAGGCGAGGCGAAGCGAGGCGAGGCGAGGCGAGGCGAGGCGAGGCGAGGCGAGTCGCCTCGCAGCAGGGCCGATGCAGCACAACAAACTGACCGTGAGCGCGCTGGGGAGGACGCTGGGGCTGCTGCTGGTCGGGGCCACGGTGAGCACGGCACAGAGCTTCGGCCCCGATGACCTTGGCGACGACGAGGGCGAGACGATCGTCCGGATATACCAGTTCGTCGCGGCGGTGATCGTCCTCCTGATCACAATTCCGGGCGCCATCGCGGCATACTGCTTCTATCAAAAGGGCGCGGCAATGCGGAACTTCTACGCGCCACCGTACAACACGGGCAACGGGAAGGCACTCGCTGTCAATCCTTGATGCCAGGATCATGTGCATAATCCAACCCCTTCTCTTTTTTTTTGTCTTGCTCGAGTCTGAGATTACAAGCTCGCCTCTACGAGGAAGCGGTCCACGACGTCACCATCAATGGTCTTGAAGTAGCACTGGCCGGGCGTGGTGGCGGCCGCCGTGCCCGTAGGGAGGTCGCAAAATAGGGCGCCGAACGGGTAGCTTTGGTCTACCCTCGGGTCTGCCGTGATCACGCTGGAGGACGTGACTGGGGCTGCAATGCCGCCGACGTCCGGAAAGAAGATCTTGCCGCCCGGGTCCTCGTCTGTGAGCATGTCCCGCGGGTGCACGGCCGCAAGATGTGGGCGCGTCTCGAAGTTAGACCTAGATGGCACGCTCACAGAGTGTCCGCCAAGCCCGGACACGACCGCAAAGTTGCGCCCCGGCCTCGCCTCGAGCACCGGCAGGCCGTCGCGCATCTCCGGCGCGCGGAAACTGTATGGGTGGCGGTAGCTCGTCATGGTGTGCGTGCGTACGTAGTAGTGCTCGTGGCCTGTGAGCACGATGGCGCCCGCCGCGCGGCAGGTCTCGTAGGCTGCCTCCAGCGTCGGCGAACGCATGATCTCGGGCGGCGCGCGGAAGCCAACCTGCATCCGCCAAAACGGCGCATGCCAGAGGCAAAAGGTCCAGCGTGTGCGTGGATACTTGGCGCGCAGGGCGGCCAAGCCGGAGCGCACAAAGTCTGCGTTGGCTTGCAGGCGCTCCTGGCGGTTCGACAGGTTCGACAGCACAAAGGAGACGCCCTTGAAATGACATGCGAGCTGGCTCCGGTTCGGCGTCGCGAGCGGGCAATCCACGCCCAGTGCCGCCAGGATGGCGTCGCGCTTTTTCACGTACGCCTTCCACTTCTCGTCCTGCACAACGCCCGCCGGGGCATTGCGAGTCAGCTTCGGTCGCTTCGTCTCGTAGTTGCCTGCCGAGAAAAAGTAGCCTACGTGCGGTCCCAGAGCGCCACGCATCTGCGCTTCCCACCGGTCCACGTCGCCCGTGTAGTCGATGTCGCCCGGGTGCAGGACCATGGCCGCGCCCTCCGCCGCCACGAGCTCCAACACGCGCACCGTTGCCGGATTGAGCGCCGAGTCTGCCAAAATTGCCACGCGCGTCACGTTTGGGAGTTTCTCGGTTTCCGCCTCCTGATCCTGCATTGGCGAAGCGATAGCAGAAGCTGCGGTCGCTAGAGCTGCCGCTGACGCGCTCGGCGGGTTCATGATGCCTGTGTCGGCAGCCGACGCGCTTGGTGGCTCCACGAAGCGCGTGTTCCATAGTTCGCGGTACTGCTCAGCGGACGAAGCGAGCACCGAAAAGGTTGCCAGGAGAACGATCACCGCGAGCGCGTACACCAACACGAACAAGCAATGGTGGCGCACCAACACCATGGCGCGCGTGCGTGCGCTCACTGTTAGGCTGGACCCGGTCTTGTCTTTGGGGCAATACGGCGCCGGCGTTGGATCCTGCACGCCCCCACTGGCCCGCTCCGCCTCCACCGGGAGTAAGAGTAGCCCGCTCTTGCTCGCGCTTGCTTGCCGCCATCCCATCCTTTTCTGGCAAAGGCGAAAGCAAGAGTACGAGCGAGCGCAAGAGCGAGAACACGAGCGAGCGCGAGAGCGAGAGCGAGAGCTGGAGTTGAAGTGGTGGAGCTGGTCACGTCGCTACCGGTCGACGTGCCGCAGCATGCCGAACGACGCCGTGCAGCCGCACTCAGTCGTCGAGGCGCGCGCAGGCGCTGACGAGCCCGACTGCAAAGCCGCGCGTGCGTGCGTCAGGGCGCTCTCGCAGCTGCGTGTGAGCAAGCTCGCGAGCGAGCGGATTTGCGTGCGAGCGACTCGGCCCGGGCGAGCGGAAATGAAATGCCCACCTCCACAACGACAGCACAAGCGCGTCGCCCGCTACGCTTCACTGCACTACGATGCGCTCTGCTGCACGGGCAGAGCCCGCTTCACTGTCAGCCCCGCTTCAGTCCCGCGGCCGCCCGCCGCCCACGGCCGCTGTCGCTCGAGCTGCGGACAGGATTATGCGCGTTGCGTGTGTCACTGCCGCGGGCGTTGAAGTGAAAAAAAAGCCAATGTCCGAGTCGTCAGAGGACAAGGCAAGGACCGGATCAGAAAAAGGACCCCGCTGCACGCGCAAAACCGCCGGCTACGACAAACAGATCACGCTCCGAGGTCACGTCACGGTCGTCACGGTGTCTGTGCTGTGAAGTTTCCGTGATACGCTTCGAACTACGCAGGCCAACTCTCCGTGGCATTCTTGCCTCACGCTCGCTCATTGCTCCACTTGCACTGGAGGACTAGCCAGCCAGACTCCACCAAGAATGCAGTGCCAGGCTTGAGATGAGCTTGCGGAAGGGAGATTGGGCCGAAGGGACACCTTTGCAGGAAAATAGAATGTACTCTTGCTCCAAAGCAGCGCAAAGGGCTTGTCTGCAACTCACTTGGCGCTTCTCCTGCTTGGTGATTCTGGTTCCTGAGAGAATTTAGATCTCACGCAAGTCGACCGGCGCAGCAGGCTCCGAGCCAGCAAGCCTCCGCCCCCTCGGGCCCCAAACGATCTCTTCACCTCGCTGCAACCACGATCGTCCGCTTCTCTCAATCCCGGCGTTGCTGCTCCTCCGAGTGAACCGCCGGCTTTCCCGTCACCCAATGCACACAGTGTTGTGCATCAATCTACTTTGAAGAAGGAATCGGCTCGGCCTCGGTGGCCGGAATCCAACGTCGCCGTCGACGTCTCTACCGCGACTCGTGCGCTCCCAACGCGCTCCTGGTCCCAGTCAAGGCTCTTGGAGGCCGCAGGGCCGGCGCAGGACGGCGTGGAGCCCGCCTCTAGCTGGGCCTTGGCCTGGTAGGCCTGTAGCTAGCTAGTCTACTGGCTAGCTCTAGCTAGAGGCCTGGCAAGTTCCGCCGTTGATCTCATCTGGCTGTTCGCACTGGCAGAGTCATCCAAGAAAGCTAGGCCTAACCACCACCACTGCCCGGCCAGTGAGTGAGTGACATAACCCGGCCTCACGGCGCAGCAGCAGCAGACTTCTAACGACCGGCGACCGCGGCGGACGCGCGCGGGTGAGCGAGGGCGGCGCGGGCGGCGGCGGCGCGGCGGCGGGAGCGGGCGCTGCGCGGCGGCGGCGCAGCCGGCGTTGCGCTCGGCTCAAACGGCAGCAACAGAGAAACGGGCACGGGGGCGGGCGGGGCTCATCGATCAGGGCCCGGCCCTAGCGAAGCAGCGGCCGTGGCGAGGCGCGCGTTCAAGGTGCTCTGGCAGCAAGCAGCATGGCGTCGGTAAACGTGACGGCCATTCAGGTGCACAACAATCCGGGCAAGTTCACGGACCCGTTCAGGTTCGAGGTGACCTTTGAGTGCCTCAAGGAACTTTCGGACGACCTCGAGTGGCGGCTCACCTACGTCGGGTCGCCCGACAGCGAAAAGTATGACCAGGAGCTGGAGTCCGTGCTGGTGGGGCCCGTTCCGCTTGGCGTGAACCGCTTCGAGCTGGTCACGCCGCCGCCAGATCACACCAAGATCCCGCGCGACGATCTCCTCGGCGCGACGGTCTGCCTGCTGGCGTGCTTGTACAAGAACAAGGAATTCATCCGTGTCGGCTACTACGTAAACAATGAGTACGACGACCCGGAGGCCGAGGCGCTCAAGCCGAGCGAGGACCAACTCGGCACGGCCATTGAGGAGTCCGACAACGAGGAAGAGGAGGAGGACGAGGACGAAGAAGAGGAGAACGACGGCATCGTCGAGGACGACGAGGACGACGAGGACGACGAGGACGAGGAGCAGGACGAGGAGGGCAACGTCAAGACCAAGGCCGCCAAGAAGAAGTCCAAAAAGGCCAAAAAGGAAGCGGAGACCGGCGTCGACGACGAGGAGGATGACGAAGGCGACGAGGGCGAGGAAGAGGCAGACGGCGACGAGGAGGACGGCGAGGCCGACGCGGACGCCGGCGCGGACGGCGAGGCCGACGCAGGGGGCGATACGGACGCCGACAACCTGCGCGGCTCCTCCAGCTCAAGAAACCGCGTGCTCGCACCTGCGGACCGGTCTGCGGAGCCACCCTCGAAGCGCGCCAAGACGGAGGAGGTGCAGGGCGACGACAACGAGGACGAGGAGGCCGAAGCCCTCCCAAAGGCCAAGCCTGCGGGCTCGGGCTTGGCACGGGCTGCCGAGCCTGCCACCACGGCCAAGCCGGAGAGCCTCCAGCTCCCGCCGAACTTCTCCGTTGACAAGATCAAGCGCAACATTCTGGACGGCAAGCCGCGCATCACGCGCATGATGATTGACTGGGACTAACCGTACAAAGGGCCAAAGTAAAACGATTGACCTTCCTGACTGACTGACTGATTCACAGACAAGCTGGCTGGCTGGCTGGCTGGCTGGCTGGCTGGCTAGCTGACTGACTCGACATGGAAAAGACGCTGAGAGTCCGAACTCACGCGGCTGTTTGTGTTCTTGAAGCGGCCGGCAATGGCGGGTCAGACAGCACCTCAATCGGACTCGCATGCGGGACAGGCTGGCTCGCTGTACAGGCGCAAATGCCGCATGCATTCACATGGTATGCGGTGTGCACGTCCGGCAGGCTTGGCGAGAAGCAAACGGTGAAGTTGCGGCTGGCGGACGACCGTGAGAGCATGATACGCGTGTTGATGCAGTTGGACCACGTGAGCCCCAGCGCGGCGTGCAAATCACGCGCCCCGGATGTGACCTGGTTCACAACCACAAAGGCGCAGCCGAAGCGATCGCCGAGCTCGCGCAGCGCGCGCGAGATGCGGAGGAACCACTGGCTACGCTCCGTGAGGTCCGAGCGGCGTGCGGCCACGCCGAGCCGCAGCACGGCCGCGAGAGAGTCGATAACAACAAGGCGCACCGGCTCACCCTTGGCCGATGCGCGTCGTAGGAGCCCGGGCAGGCCGTCCAAGAGCGTCTGCGTGAGGCGCTCCCGATCGTGCACCTCCTTGACGAGGACCCGGTCGAGCACGTCCGACTCGTCCGTGACGCGCGCCAGGCCCGGGTGGCTGCAGGACGCGCCAGCCTCGCGCTGACTTCGCAGCATCTCCCGCAGCCGGCCCATCGGCGCCCGCCCCTCCGTGCAAATGTACACGCTGCGCCCGTGCGCGCGGCCCTCCGCGTCCACGACGGCACTCGCCAGGAGCCGCAGCACGAGCTGCGTCTTGCCGCAGCTCGCCTCGCCACAGACCTCCACGATGCCAGCACGGGGCAGTCCGCCACGCAGTCCGCCGTCCAGCGTAGCGCAGCCCGTCGCAAGCGCGCACGGCGCCGACGCGCGCCGCAGCGCGAGGGCCGACCTCGGGCGCGGCGGCCGGCCCCGCAACGTGCCCTCTCGCGCCCCATCCCGCCCGGCCGCGCCCGCCGCCGACGCCGGCGGCGCGCCTCGTGCTCCCCCGCGCGCCGTCGCCATGGGTGCCGGTCTGCCGCCGCGGCAGCGAGCTCGCCAAAGTTCTGCCGGAGGTTGTGCCGCGCCGCTTGAAGTGCCAGTGGCCGCGCTCGCAGAGGTCGCGCCCGCGGTGGTTGTGCCCGTCCTCGGAGGAGCGGGCGCGGCGAGCCCCGTCACTTGTGACCTCTCTTGACAACTTGCAGTGCACACTGCACTGGCAGTGCCGCCAATCACAACTTGAAGTGATTCTGAGAAGATGTAAATTAACCGTAGCTCGACTCGGACCCGGAAGTCGTCACCTCTCAGGACAGTGAACTCGAACTCCAACTCGAAATTAAACTTCAAGTTGACCTGGAACTCGAAGTCACCTTCGGGTTGAACTTTTACTTGCCGAAAGGCCACGCCTCGAACTTGAACTTCGTGATGGCGACGGCGGCGGCGGCGACAACGAAGTGGCAGTGCAGCATGGATGATGAAGTTTGCAACCAGCTCGGGCCTTTCAGTTCGTGAACGAGGATCCCATGCACTGGTTGGCTGCCGTAGTCAATCTTACTTCTTCCGAAGTGCGCACAGCCCGTGCTCAGCTTCGGGTCGCTGATGAGGCCTCGTTGGGTGGGAGGGGCATCGAACTTTCGGATCCTCTTCCAGCGCAGGCGGTTTGGGACATGTTCTGGATTTTCGCATTCGCGTCATCACGGGAACTTCAACACTCAAGAGTCTCGTCAAGCCCCGCCCGCGTGACTGTCGTCCTCAGTAGCAGCAGGCAACGCGCCCTTGGTGTAAAAGACCAGAGCGTCTCTGAGCCACGTTTTGGTCGTCGTCACTCACATACACACACACGGCACCGCGACGTCGCCTGCCCGTCCCACGGGCGCCGTTTCGAAGACCACAGGTCGCGATCTTCATGGCGGACAAGATGGACGCGCGAGCACAACGACGATGGTCGCGGCCGTCAGCTGCCACACAGGAAATTTCTCCAGGGCTTCGCAGTGGTAAACGTAGAGGCGCAGGCTTGTAGCGCGCGCGCCTGACGGACTGGGATCGCCGAGGCCTCGATCCGGGCAATCTCAGTCTGTGAGGTGCTCGTACGCAGCATGCATCGGATAAGTCAACTGCAGAGCACCCAGTGCCGCTATGCTGAGACGCTCCAGTCAGAGATGGGGCTCCTTCGACGCAGCACACCAATTCCTGCAGCGCGGTCCAGCCGTCATCGCGCCAAATGCACGAGCGGCCAGGCCCAGGACGCCTCGCCTAGCCAAGCTGATGCTAACCGCCGTAAGGCCGGGCAGGTTGGTGCCACCGCGCGGTGCTGGGCAAGTGTAGTATACCACGCGCCATGGAAGAGTGCAAGGGAGAAAATCGTGCTGTCTCACCGCCTTGCAAGTGCGGCAGCCGCGGCGGCGAGAAAGCGAACCTCCCCCAACGGATAGGCGAGGCGAGGCGGTCATCGATGGTCTGCGCACAGTCAGGTCCGTGCTCGCGTTCGCCATTGTCGCGCCAGGGCGCGAAGGCACGCGGGCGCGGCGCGCGCGCGCGAGGATGCGGCCCGGCACGGCGCCGACGGGGCGCGGCGCGGCGCCTGAGCTGGAGGCGTCGATGCTGGCGCTCTTGGACGGCCTCGCGCCCTCGGGCGCGCGGCGGCCGCAGTCGACGCTCGGCAGGGCGCGCAAGCGCAGCCAGGGCAAGGGCAAGAAGGACGGGGAGGGCGAGGCCAAGGCTGCCAAGCCGCTGGATCAGGCCGCCAAGGCGAAGCGGCGACGCGACCGGCGCGAGGCCAGGCGCGAGCGTGAGTTCGCGGAGATGATGCTCATCAACCCGCAGCAGCTCGCCGTGATGATGGGCGCCATGGGCGGCGCCCACCTGGGCGGCGCGAGGGGCAAGGACGGCGCGGCAGGCCTGAGCCTGACTCCGGGTCTGGGCATGGGGTCCATGGGTGGCGGCGCGGACCGGGAGAGCGCACGTCGCAGGAGAGTGTCCGCGCAGCAGACGCCAAAGGCGCTGGCGGAGAAGCAGGTCTTCGTGGAGAAGCTGGCGTCCAAGGCGGACCAGCTGGAGATCCAGGCCATCAAGCACGCGCGGGCAATCGAGAGCGTGCGTCAGCAGATGGTGGAGGAGAAGCGGGCGCGCCGCGAGATGGGCGGCGTCAAGGCCATGCGCATGGTGCAGAACCAAAAGACGAAGCAGAAGCAAATCCTAGAGAATCGGCTGAACAAGCTGAACATCCGCGCGTCGGAGTTTGAGGCGAGCAACAACGTGCTGGTGGATGCCATCAACGCGCGGCGGCTGGAACGGCAAACCTTTGAGCGCAGCTACAAGAAGCTGAAGCGTGCTTTCCGCGTCAAGCAGCGCGAGATGGCCGTCATGTTGGAGCAGAGCAACCTCGCATACGAGGGCCGCCAGGAGGCGCTTCTGCAGCTCGAGGAAGCCACGGTCCGCGCGCAGCTCGAGGCGGAGGATTTCGACAAGGAGTTCAACGAGCTCGGGTCTCTGGTGCAGGAGCAGGCGCTCATCAGCTCCCACGTGCAGCAGACTGCCATCAAGCGCAAGGAACGACAGATTGCAGAGCGCATCGCGGCCGGCAACCTGGACGCCGAGGAGGAGGCGCTGCTCAAGAGTAAACTGTCGACGCTCAGCCGCGAGCTCAAGAAGCAGGAGGAGAGCATCAACGAGTCGAACGAAAGCATCCAATCCTTCGAGGAGGCTTTCGAGAAGCTGTACACGGCGACGGGCGTGCGCGACATGAACGCCATCGTGACGCAGTTCGTTCGCAACGAGGATAGCAACTTCGCGCTGTACAACCACGTGCAGCACGTGACGCGAGACACGGAGCGCGATGAGGAGGTACTGCGCCGGCTCGTCAGCGAGATGGACAAGTACAAGAAGGAGCTCAGCAGCAACGAGGGCAATCGCGAGCGCATCGTGGCGGACCTGGAAGACCGCCTCAATCGCTACCGTTCACAGGTGGCGGAGCTCACGGATCGCATCACGGACAATGACCAGAGTCTGGAGGCTATTTGCCAGGCCACCGAGAACCTCTTCTTTCGCATCGGGTGTCCCTCGATGCGCGGCATGGAGAACTTCCGTGCCCCGGAGATCGTCGGCTTTGGCGAGGTGGACGTCAGCGCGGCCGCCCTGGTCAGCGCCGCCGACCTTCAACGCGGTCGTCTCAGTCTGGTGCGCACCAGCACCAAGCGTGCCGCGGCGTCTGGCTCCACCGGCGGCGGGCCTGCGCCCGCGTCCCGCGGCGCGTCATTTCGCGGGAAGCGGTCGGCGCAGAATCGCAGCACGATGGCGGGGTCAGGCGCCTCCGGTCTGCCTGCCTCGTCGGAGGCGCTTGTACCGACCGCAGCAAACTCGGCAGCCGAGAGCGACAAGGCGCTCATGTTGCGGCTCGGCACCAAGGTCTCCGAGGGCAACATCATGCTGTACCTGGGCACGATCGAGCAACGCACGACGGAGATTATGCAGCTGTACCGCAAGTTCTGCGTGCGTGCGCAGCCCACCTTCAAGGGCGCGGAGAGGCTCTCAATATCCGGCGTGCTGGTGCCCGCGCTGCCACGCGGCGCAGTCAAGCTTGAGGTGGAGGCGCCCTCCGTTCGTCGCCGGCAGGGCGCTCGCGACGACCGGGCCCAGGCGCCAGCTGACATTGGCTCGCGCACCATCCTGGACCGTGCTCCGGCCGCCGGCCTGCATCACCCGCACCAGCGGCACCTGCACGGTCGCGACCGGCAGGATGACAACGACGACGACGACGACGATGTCGAGGAGGAACGGCCCTTTTCCTCGGAGCAGCTTCGCGAGATGACGGTGCGCGAGAATATGCCGATGGATGCAGCCTTTTGATTTGATGATGTGTATGATGTTGTGCTTTTCCGGAATGTGAATTGCCTTTGAGCGCGCAAGCGACCGAAAGCCAGCGCGTGGAACTCCGGCTGCAGACAGCAATGACGCAGCCGCCTCGCTGGAGGTTTTGCAAGCAAGCACTGGGCACACTGCAGCGACGCAGCTGTGTCTCACAAGCAGGCAGGACACTACGTCGGCTGCAAGCCTACCCTCACTACGTCGGCTGCAAGCCTACCCTCCCCCCCCCCCTCCATACACACACGCACGCCTGAAAAAGACCATGCTGGAGGGAGACGAGCAAACACGTTTTGGCTTTCCTTGTTGGTAGAACACTATTTGCGTCGCGGTCAGTTCGAAGCATCGGCACTGTCCTTGCACTCGGTCGTGGAGGATGCGTTGGAGGCGGAGGCAAGGAGCTGCTCCGCATCCGCTTCAGAATGCGATGGTGCAGCAGCGGAGGAAAGGGCCGCAGCGTCAGTCGGGGCCTGTGCCGACGTCGCCGTTGTTGTCGCCGCCGCTGCCGCCCCGGCACCAGAGGCGAGGTCGGCCGGGTCCTCGTCGGCCTGCACGATCTTGAGGAAGTCCTCGTCGAGCTTCTGCAAAAGCGCGGTCATTTCAGCCTGCGCGACCTCATCATCAGCGCCCTGCGCCTGCTGCTGCGCCTGCTGCTGGGAGATCTTTTCCTGCTTGCGCGCGAGCTCGCGCGAGCGCACCTCTAGGTTCTTCTCGCGCTTGGTCTCGCGCTCAAACATGCCGGAGATGGCAATCTTCTCGTTGCTCTGCTGCACAGCGAGCGAGTCGCAGACCTGGAGCAGCGAGACGGTGCCAGTGCGATCGCCGACGCCGACAAGCTTGCCCTGGGAGTGAACGGAGATGCTGGACAGCGGGGCATCGCTGACCTTGTGGCTGTATGCGACCTCGTTCTGGCGGTAAAAGTAGTCCCAAAAGTCGAGGACGCCGTCCTCGCGCGTGACGTAAAAGACGCCCGGGCGCGTGGGGCTCCAGCAGCCTCCGGTGAGATAGGCCGGGTGGTACTTGGTGGTGAGGATGGGCGTCTTGAGGTCCTCCATCCAGATGCGCGCGGTCCAGTCGCCGACCGTGAGGAAGAACTTGGAATGCACCGGGTTACGCTGGATGGAGTAGATGGGACCGTGGTGCCTGCCGGCCATGGTATCAAAGACGGTGATGCCATTGTTGACCTTTTTGTTGCGCAAATTGACGGACATGACGACGCCCTGCTCGGTGCCGACGAGGTACTTGGAGGGCCCAGCCTCCTGGTTGTACTCCATGGCGGTGGCGCCGAGCGTCGTGTTGGCCAGGTGAGGGTGTTTGCCGGTGTTGAGCTCGATGCGCTCGAGCGGCTCACGCAGGCGGCGCGTGTCCCACCAGAGCATGGTGCCGTCGCTGGAGCAGCTGGCGCAGAGGTTGCCAGTCTTGGAAGAGGTCCAGAAGACGTCGTAGACTGGGTCGTGGTGCGAGTTCTCGATGACGGAGGTCTCGCAGGGCTTGGAGCCGCTCTTGCGCGAGTCAAAGAAGGTGATGAGGCCGTTGTAGGACCCGCCAACGAGCTGCTCGGGCTGCTTTGGGTTGTAGCGCAGGCAGCAGAGCGGCGAGCTGGGCAGGAGCTCCATCTCGGGCGTATTCGGGTTGGTGACGTCCCAGATGTAGCTCTGCATGGGCAGGGCCGCGGCGTCGCCCAGGAAGCGCGGGTCTTGGAAGCGCAGCACGCTGTAGGAGACGGCCAGGCGGTTGCTCTCGGGCTGCCAGTCGATGCTCGTGGCGGTGCGTCGCACCTCGCTCGGATCGCGAAAGACGGCCAGGCCCTTGGCCGACGGCGGCTCGCTGCTGTGGTCGATCCAGGTGCCCTCGAAGTACTCCTCGTAGATGTCAATGGTGTTATTGTGCATGGCGGCGCGCTCGATCACGGGCCCCAGCCCCTTGATCGTCTGCTTGAAGTCTTCGGTCTTCTCCACCTTCTTGCGGTACCGCAGCACGTCTGCCTTCTCTGTCGGGTCAATGTCCTTGGGCCAGCCGCCCTCTCGGTGCGTCATGGTCATGGCCTGACTCTTGGACACGAGCGTGGACACCGAGCTGAGGCTCGTCTCGCACGTCGTGTCCAGCTCGATCGTGCATGGGTTCTCCTCGATGAAGTTCTCCTCTGCCGCCTTGTCGCTCCCAAAGTACTCCAGTTCGTTCACGTACGTCTCGCGCAGGTAGCTCGTGTCCCGGCCGAACTTCTTGCGCACCTCCACCACCGAGCTCTCCATCCTGCCGGCCCTGAGCCACGCCGCCCGCCGCCGCGCCGCGCGCCGCAGCAACGCCTGCCCGCGCCCCCGCCGCCCGCGCCCGCGCCCGCGCGCGCGCCGCTCCCTCTTTCCCCTCCCTCTCCCTCCTCCCTCCCTCCCTCTCTTTGAGTTTGCCTGCCGCGCCGCTGCGCCCGCCGCTGGGACGATTCCCTCTATGAAGCCTGGCTGCCAGTGGGACGCGCCCGCTAGGCGCGCTACGGGAAACGCTAGGCGCGCAACGGCATTCGCGCCGTGGCCGCCGTGGCGCCACCGCCGAGCGGGCGGGCGGGCGGGCGGGCGGGCACGGCGCGCGCAGGAACGGCAAGCGCAGCCATGGCGCCTGCGGCGAGCGCGGGCGCGCCGGGCACCGCGACGGCCGTCAAGGACGTGCTGCTGGAGCGCGTGGGCTTCTACCCGACGCACGCCGTGGCGTGGATGTACGCGGCCCGCGGCTTGTACAAGCTCGGCGACTATCACCTCTGCATTGAGGCGCTCTCGCACTGCTTGCGCAGCCACAAGACGCTCAAAGAGGCGCAGCACCTGCTCGGCTTTTCTCTCCTGCACACAGGCCAGCCCGAGGCCGCGGCGGCCGCCTTCAGCAAGTCCGTCAAGATGGGCAACGAGACCGATTGGCAGCCCCTCATCGAGCTCCATCTGGACAATCCAAACCTTGGGCAGCCGTAATGGATAATCAAGATCGGCAGCCGCTCCAGGGTCACCTGGACAAGTTTTATGGCGGCAAGGGGGCGGCGAACACCGTCTGTAAATTGGGGAGCATCCGAAGGCGGCGTGGTGATGGATGTATGACGCGACCACGTGCTTTGCAGAGTGATGGTCAGATGAAAGCTGGCGGCATGACGTGATGCAGCTTGCTGATGGATAACGAATCGCAATCAGAGGGCCATGCAAATTTTAGTTACAAAGACAAGGAGAGAATCTACATGTGCAATCTTCACCGTCAGCGCGATCTTCACCGTCAGTGCGATCATCACAATCAGTGCGAGACCGCAAACGCATCCGAGGGGCCTGCACCCGCAATGGTGGCAATCCAGAGCTGGTAGGATTCGAGGAAGTGGTCTGCGACTTCGAAGACGTTGAAGGCAATCTTGGGCTCGTCGCGCACCATGGGGTATCCGCACTCACGGCAGAACATCTGGCCGACGTGGCGGAAGCTGAGCCACCAGGGAGGGGTGCTAGGCACGGGGTCCTCCTCGTTGATGAAGCGATACTGCGTGAATTCGCCGTGCACCCTGTCGCTGAGCGAGGCCTCGAGCACGCGAGGGCTGCCAAAGGTGATGAGCGCGAGGCGCGGGGCATCGACGATCCCATCCAGGTAGAGCGCCGAGGCAGCCACCTGCGCGATGGCGCCGCCGCGAGAGTGGCCCACGACGACGACCTGATCCTGCCGCAGGTCGCACTTGTCGCGCATCTGGCGCAGCATCTGGAAGCGCAGCTGGTTCCAGCCTTCCACAAAGCCGCGCATGCCGACGCCGAGCGCCTTCCAGGACTTGCAGTCGTCCTCCGGGAGCGCGACGGCGCCGCCGACGCGGCAGCGGAGCCCCATGATGGCGCCCTTGATGAAGGAGATGTTGTTGATCCAGTCTTGCAGGCTGTCTGAGCCCTGCACCTTGACAAAGCACCGGTTGCCTTGCTTTTGCACCGCCATCACGTCGTCGTTGGCCGTGAAGGGGTCCATGAATTCGCTCATGCTGCGCGCGGCCGCTGCCACAAGCTCGCGGTCGAAGCTCGCGGGCAGCGCCTCCTGCACCGTGCTCGCGCTTTGCGCAGCGGCCAGTGCCACCGTCGCGGCCACGGCCAGCGCCAGACCCACGCGCCTCGGCCCACTCATGGCGGCGCTCCTCCTCCGCCTCCTCCTGCTCCTGCTGCTGCTGCTTCCGCTGCCGCCAGCCTTTGTGTGCAGCTCCAGCCCGCCGCCAGGCAGACTTTTCCCAGACGCCCGGAGGAGGCTGCTCTCGCCGTCGCCAGCACGGCGCCAGCCAGCGCGCTCCAGCTCGCCCGCCGCCCGCCCGCCCGCACGCGCGCACGCACGCTCGCTCGCTCGCTCGCTCGCTCGCACGCAAGCGCGCCGGCCCGCTCGCCCGCTCCGAGCGCTGCTTGGTTTCGGGTTTGTCTGCCGCGTGACTGCTCATTTCCCTTTCTGGACCTGCCTCAGGCTGCCTGTCCGAGTGGCCAGGCCCTCGCGCAGGCGTCTCGGACCGGTTCCGGACGTCGGCGACGCGTCCGGAACCCGGCGCCCGGCGGCGCTGCGCCCGCGCCAGAGCGGGAGCGCGGGAGCGCGGCGCGCGGGCGGCGCGCGGGCGCGAGAGGGCCCGGCGGCGGGCGGCGGCGCGGCGCAGCGGCGCGCGGGGAGGCGCGCAGGGAGCGCGCGGGCGCGCGCGCGGGCGGGCGGGCGGGCGGGCGGCGGGCGCGGCGCGTCGCGGGCGGGAGCCGGCCATGGAGGAGGCCGGGGTGAGCGTGGGCCAGCTGGTGCGCGTGGCGGTCGTTGGCGCTGGGGAGGGGCGCGGCGGCGGCGGCGGCGGCAGCGACGGCAGCGGCGGCGGGACCGGCCGCGAGGCGGACAAGGAGCAGCGCAGAGTGGGCATGGTGACGCTCGTGCATGCGAGGGGAGAAGGCGCGCAGTTGCCGGAATTCGTGGATGTGGATCTTTTGGACGGCAGCGAGGCCGACCTGGCGCCGCCGCCCGTGGGTGAGCCGCGGAGGACCGCGCGGGCGGCGGGCGTGGAGCTAGAGCGCGTCCCGCTTCACCGGCTGCAGGCCCTGGAGAAATGGGAGCTTGGGCCGGGCGAGATCGGGGACCAGGCGCGGCCCTCGGGCCGGGAGGAGCAGCGGGGGCAGGAGCAAGAGGGACAAGTCTCGCGCGAGACCGAGGAGAGGACGCTGCGGCGCGCACAATTTCTCGCTGGCCGGCACCGCGACTTTCGCAGCGCGCGTGCGCAGATCGTCAGCATCCTGCGGGCGCTGAGTGGTCCCACCTCAGTCGGCTGCACGGTCGTGGTGTATGCAGGAACATACAGCGAGCGCGGGCTGCTGGAGCCGCCGCCCCGCCTCGGCATGGTCGCTACTCTGGAAGGTGAGAGCGCAGAGATTTTCTTGGAGGGCGGCGAGGAAGAGCCTGGTACTGCGGCGCCCTATGCACAAGAGGAAGAGGAGGTCACTGTGCCCAGCGCGAACGCGCTGGCCGTGCCGAGCGAGGCGGCGGCCGCGCTCCGCTTCGCGCGCCACGCACTCACAGGCGCCAAGTTCGCCCTCCAGCAGCAGCCCGAGGCGGCTGGGGAGGCGGTCTGTCTTGCGTCACTGGCCCTATGTTTGGCCGGTGCACTTCGGTCGGGCCTGGGGCCCTTCGCTGTGGGCGCCGATGCGCTGGACGCCGAGGCCCTGCTGACGCTCCGCAAGGACGCACTTTTGCTCAAGTGCCGCGCGCACGTTCTCCAGGCCAAGTTCACGGCCGCCGCCGTTGACGTGAAGCGAGTCCTCCAGTGCGACCCGCGCGACGCACGCGCGCGGCAACTCGTTACCGCCATCAAGCAGCGCCGCCTCGCCGCGCAGCGCCAGGACCGCGCACTCGCCAAGAGCATCTCCTCCTGGGTGCAGACCGCGGTTCTCGACAACGAGGCAGACGATGCCGAGGAGGGCGCCAATGATCGCGTCGACGAGGGCGCCAGCAACGGCGCGAACGCCACCCAATCCTCCAGCACGCAAGATCGTGAGGACGCGGCCCAGGAGCCGAAGGAGCGGGATGGCGGTTGGTCTTGGCGTTCACTCAATCCCTTTGGCGGTTGAGCATGGCGAGGCGAGGCGAAGCCGCGAGGCGCTGGTGAGGTGAGCCTCTGAGTAGCGTGGCGATGCGTGGCGATGCGTGTGGGCTGGTGGGAAGCTCGCAACGAAGATCCGATCTTGTGCAGCAGCCACACTGCCACACTGCCGCAGGAGGTGGCGCGGCTGCCGACTCGAGTCCTGCCTGCAGCAGTTAACGTTCGTGCAAGCCAGCCGCGCGGCGTGCATGTATGCTCACCCTCACATGTCGGTCAGTGCTCCGGCGGTGTCTCATGCAACGACAGCCCACTCTGATTCGCCGCTGGTAAAGTTGGTTGTGGCTACTAGGCCTCTAGTATCCGATCCCAATGAGGCCACGACCGGCCACGACTTTCTTTTTGGCGGCTCCAAACGGGCAGGGCCCGCCGTCGACTGCCCCAGGCCCGCCGCCATCGGTCGGCCGGCTACAGTGCGCTCGCCGCGGCCGCCGCCGCGCTGCAACGGCCGGCCACCCGCTGCAGGCTGCCTGCCTGCCGCAGTATAAAAGTAGTAGCCAGCGCCACTGGCGGTCGATCGGACTCGATGGACCGACTCGACCGACCAACCACGACACTCAAGTGGCCCTGTTACGCGCCCTGGCGCGCCTTGGCTGGTGCACTTGTGCACCCAAGTGGTGCGCTCCAAGTGGCGTATCCTCCCTTTTAGGTCCTTTTTAATTTAGATGCTACCATGGTACCTACTACAATGGTAAAGATGCCAGAGTGTTGGAGTCAGTGAAACACAACGACGAACGCTGGCCATGAGAGGCGAAGCCGGTCCGTAGCAGTAATTTACGCTCCGTCGGCCACCGCTAACTAGGCCTAGCGAGCGGCGCTGGCAGGGCTCCTGTCCTACGCTGACCTACGCCTCCAGGGCCTCCAGGCTGCCCGTGGCGGTGGTGTCCGTCAGGACAACAACACCCTTGCGGCGAGCGTGTGCAAGGCACGTGCCCGCACTCATCTCCTGTCCCCCGAGTCCAGTTCCATGAGTTCCACAGTGCATAGTCTCACCGCGGCGGCACGCGCGCGGCAGGTGCACGCTGCGAGTCGCGGTGCTGCGAGCGCGCTCTTTCGGAGGGGGCAGCGCGCGAGTCGACCGGGCCGAAGCGGCCTTGTACGGCCTTGCGCGGCCTTGCGCGGCCTTGCGCGGCCTTGCGCGGCCTTGCGCGGAGACAGGGTCGTCTCGCGCCAGCCTTGACTGGGCGCCGGCGCGGGCGCGCGTCGTGCCCCCGCCGGCCGAAGTGCTTGCCCGCGGCCGTCCGAGTCGGGTCGAGTCGCGCGCGGCGGCGCCGGCCACGCCAGCCCCGCCACGGAAGTTGAACTAACAAGCCGCCGCGGCGCAGCACCGCAGCGCAGCGCTGCAAGTCGGCCGACCAGCTTGTCGCAAGTGCGGCTGCCAGCCGCTGCCTGCAGCGCCGACTTGGAGGCTGGAGCTCTGCACAGCGCCGCCCAGGCCAGGCCGGCGCTGCGAATCATACATAATCAGCGGGAGCGCGGGAGGAGGGGGGGGCGTGCGCGCTCGCTCAGATCCCGAAAGAGACGAGCGCGGCGCGGCGCGGCGCGGGTGCGGGCGGGCGCGGCGCGGCGCGGCGCGGCCGCAGACCCAGGAGCGCGCGGGGCGAGGCGGCGGCGGCAGGCGGCGGCGGCGGCAGGCAGGCAGGCAGGCGGGCGCAGGCAGGCAGCGGCGGGCGTGGCGGGCAGCGCGCGCGCTCGCTCGCTCGCTCGCTCGCGCGCTCGCTCGCTCGCTCGCTCGTTGCGGTGCGCGTGTCTTTTTGAAAAAGGGAAAGCGGCGCGCGCCGGTCCCTCGCTGGAGGGAGGAGGCAGTGTCTCTCTCTCTCTCTCTCTCTCCTCTCTGGGGGCAGGCAGGGCAGGCAGGCAGGGCGGAGGCCGAGCGCGCGAGGGAGGCCGCGCGCGGCGCGGCGCGCGGGCAGACGCGTAAGGCCGGCGGCGCGGCGGCGGCGGCGGCGCGGCGCGGAGGCGCGGCGGCGCGGCCGGGCGCGGCGCGGCGGAGGGCGGCGGCGCGGCAGAGCGGCGCAGGGCGGCACCGGGCGGCTGCCGCTGGGCGGGCCGCGGCGGGCCGGCTCGTTCGCGCAGACGGTATCGACGGGGAGCAGCGCGGAGGAGTGACAAGTACACGCCCGAGGGCACGGGCAAGATGGGCGCGGGCGACCCGGCGCAGGTGCGGTCGATTGTGACGTCGCTGAAGCAGTATTCGAACTTCGGGCAAATGGCCAAGTACAACTGCTCGTGCCTGATGAGCCACATCTTGCCGCCCAACCCTGGGTGGCGCGAGAACGTGGACGCGTGCATCGAGGCGGGCGGCCTGGAGGCCATCGTGGCGCTGCTGCAAAAGCACCCCAAGGACCGGGAGCTGCTGCGCGGCGCGACGGAGGGCCTGGCCGGCCTGACGACCAACCCGGAGAACGCCGGGCGTCTGGCCAAGGCCGGCGGCGTGGAGGCGGCGCTGCAGGCGATGCTGAGTCTGAGCGACGAGGGCTCGCTGGACGAACAGGAGGTGGCCGAGGCCGGGTCGTCGTTGCTGGAGAAGATGGCGCGCTTCAACCCGGAGGCCATCATGAACTCCAAGGGCAGCGTGGAGGCCGTGCTGGAGGGCGTGCAGAGCTCGCACAACGACCGCGTGCAGGCGGCGTGCGCCACGGTGGCGGACCGCGTGGGCATGACGGAGCGCGGCGCGCGCGTCCTGCTGGACAACGGCGCCCTGGACGCCTTCGTGGCGGCCATCGCGCCGGGCCGCGAGGTCTCGGAGGAGATGCTCAAGCCCACCTTCCGCCTGCTGGAGCGCTTCGCGCAGGACCCGGCCATTTTGGCCACCATGAAGGACATGGGCCTGGTGGAGGCGCTCGTGCTGCAGCTCGAGGCGCACGCCGGCAACGAGGGCCTCTTGCGCGCCGGCGGCCGCCTGCTGGCTCGCGTCGCGGGCGACGACCTGGAGGCCGCCATCGAGCGCCTGCGCCGCGGCGGGCTGTCGGAGGACGCGCTCGAGTTTACCACGGCGCTCCTGGCCAACCTCGCGCTCTCTCCCGAGAACGTGGAGCGCATCATCGCCAACGGCGGCGTGGCGGTCCTCATCAGCAACTTCTCGCAGTTCAGCCCCAAGAGCCAGGTGGCCGCGGCGCGCGCTCTGGGCCGCCTGGCGCACGCCACCAAGGCCAACGCCTCGGAGATCATCGCCGCGGGCGGCGTCGAAGTCATCGTGGAGGCCATGCGCAACGAGCCAAACAACGAGGAGCTCGTCTCCGCCTGCACGCAGGCCTTGGCCAACCTGGCCACCTCGAGCCTGGAGAACGCCAACGCGGTCGACGCGCGCGGCGGCCTGCAGGCCGTGCTCACCTCGCTGCAGCAGCACCCCGAGTTCGAGACCAACGCGCAGGCGGCGCTCACCATGATGAGCCAGCTGGCGTCCATTGGCTTCGATGTGAACAAGCTCGTGCACATGGGCGCCATCGAGGGCATTCTCACGGCCATGGAGGCCAACCTGAGCAGCGCCGAGGTGCAGCGCTCGGGCTTCCGCGCGCTCACGGCCGTCATGAAGGCCGAGGGCGCGTCCGCCAGCGCCGGCAAGAAGGGCGGCTCCGGCATCAAGTCGGCGCCCGTGGCCATTCTCTCCTTCAAGGGCGGTGTAACCGTCATGGTCAACAGCCTCGAGCTGCACCGCTCGCGTGACCTCGTGGTGGTGCCGGCCATCGAGACGCTGGCTGTCCTGGTGGGCAGCGAGAAGACCGCGGCCGACAAGCTGGCCAAGGCCAAGGCCACCGAGTCGGTCGTCTCGGCTGTATTCACGCAGATGCTGGCGGCCGCGCTCGGCTCGGTCCAGGCGTCGGGCGCGCTCTCGCGCACCTTTGAGGTCAACGTTCGCACGCTCATGCAGGCGCTCGTCAACAAGCGCGACGCCGCGGCACCCGTCAAGGCCCTGGGCGGCGAGACGGGCGGCATGGTGGCTGGCCGCGCTGAGAGCGCCGAGGCGCTCGAGTCCGCGCTCATGGCCGTGGCCGTGTATGCCTGGGAGCCCTCGCTCGCCAAGGCCATGGCTGCCGCCGGCCTGGGCGCCACGCTCGTCTCCAGCTTCAAGCAGGTCTCGGACGCCAGCGGCCTGCCCATGCAGAGCCAGGTCATGGCGGCCTTTGCGCTGGCCGCCGCCTCGGTGGCGCGCGCCGGCGCCGAGCACGTGGCGGCCCTCGACGCGGCTGGCCTGCCGCGCGTGCTGGTCGACACGGTCAAGCGTCACGGCAAGGCCTCGGACAGCACCATCTGCTGCCTGCGCGCGCTGCGCGCCTTTGCGTCCACCAAGGTGCTGCGCGCCAAGCTCGCCGCCGAGGGTGTCATCGAGGCTGTTGTGGGCGCCATGCGCGCCAATCCGGACGACCCGCACGTGGCGGTCGCCTCCATGGACCTCTTCCTCACGCTGGCCAGCTCGGACGACCTCTGCCGCGACGTGGCCTTCAAGGGCGCCACGCGCCAGGGCATCAAGATGATCCAGGACAACGCCTCCCTGGACGACTTTGAGCGCCCCACGGAGCGCGCGCTCATGGTCATGGAGCGCGTCGCCGGCACGCACACCAAGCCGGAGGAGATCCGCAGCAACCTGGTGAAGCAGGGCGCCGTGGACGCCACCACGCGCGCCATGGATGCCTACCCGTGGTCCGAGGTCATCGAGTCGGTCGGCTCGCGGCTGTTGAGCCGCCTGCTGGACGCCAGCAGCGTCGAGGCCGAGATCGACAAGATGGAGTACCTCGTGGGCGAGCTCAAGAAGAGTGCGCGCCCGGACACGGTGCTGCCCAAGCTGGCGCGCGCCATGGCCACGGTCGGCGCGCTCGCGCTCACGCCGGCCAACGGCCCCGTCATGGTGAAGAAGAACGCCGCCGCCATTGTCGTCGACGCGCTCAACACCATCGGCGCGCTCCCGCTCACCAAGGAGCGCGAGTTCGCGCGCCGCGCCGGCTTCCGCGCGCTCGGCCAGCTCGGCGCCTCGGTCGGCCCGCTTTCCAAGAGCCTCGGCGTCGAGGAGCTCATCGTCGAGGCGCTCTCGGCACCGGACGCCAAGGTCACGCTCATCGAGAAGATCGGCGCGCTCAACTGCGTCAAGAGCATGGGCAACGTGGAGCCCAGCGCCGCCGCCCTGGTGCGCGCCGGCGTCGCGGAGCTGATCTTCGACCTCGTCAAGCGTCAGTCCAACGACGAGGCCCTGGTCACGGCGGCCTTTGGCGCCCTTGCCTCGCTCGCGCAGCACCAGGCCGGCGCCGAGAAGTGCACGCGCCTCGGGCTCAACAAGTTCGTCCTGCAGCACATGCGCAACCACCAGGACTCGTCCTCGGCGCGCTTCTCCGAGGAGGGCCTCACGCTGCTCGCCAACCTGGCGCTCGTCGACTCCAACATCGCCGAGCAGCTCGAGGGCGGCGTCGTGGACCTCGTCACGGCCACCCTGGACCAGCACTGCGACGACCCGGCCGCGCCCGAGCCGCGCGTGCTCACGGCCGCTGTGGCCGCGCTGCAGCGCCTCTGCACGACCGAGGCCACGATTCGCAGCATCGTGCGCAAGGGCGCCGTCACCAAGGTTATTGGCATCGCACAGTCCAGCGTCGTCTACCAGAGCGACCCGGAGTGCATGGAAGCGGTGCTGTTCCTGATCGAGACCTGCGCCATGCTCAGCGAGACGCACGAGACGCTCGCCAAGGCGGGCGCCGTGGACCTCATCATGGCCGCCATGCAGCTCAACGCCACCAACGAGAACGTCGCGCTCGTGGGCTCCAAGGCACTC
Source organism: Thraustochytrium sp. TN22 (assembly GCA_013306675.1). NCBI lineage: Eukaryota > Bigyra > Thraustochytrida > Thraustochytriidae > Thraustochytrium > Thraustochytrium sp. TN22. The sequence continues at coordinate 36,392 of JABLUY010000111.1, read as the reverse complement.
CAGGCGCTCTTGGGGTCCTCGGGCGACACGGTCCGCGCGCTCGTGGGCGACATCGCCCGCCTCACCGCGGCGCTCAAGAAGAAGCCCGGCGACCGCGAGACGCAGATGGCGCTTTCCACGGCGCTGCGGAACCTCGCCAACCTCGCGCTGATCGAGGGCGTCGTCACGCCCAAGGTGGCGCCCGAGATCGCCAAGGCCGCGACGGACGCCATGGAGACGGCGCAGGCCGTCTTGCCCGAGGGCCCGACGCGCTCTGAGATCCTGGCCGCCGCCATGCAGCTGCTGGGCCGCACGGCGCTCGTGGCAGGCGCTGGCGCCAAGCTCGACGCCGAGCGCGCTGTGCAGAAGATCCTCGCCATTGTCCAGGCCAACCGCGGCGACGAGACCGTGCTGGAGGCCGCCATGTTCGCTCTCGGCAACCTGGCCGCTACCAGCCCGGCCGCCGTGCGCGCCATGGCCGCGGCGGGCGGCATTGCGCTGCTGGAGCAGACGCTGCAGGAGTCGGGCGAGAACGAGCATCTTCGCGACGCTGCCTCGCGCGCGCTCGAGAAGGTGCGTGCGGCCGCGGCCGGCGGCGCCTCGGTGCTCTCGCGCGACCCCATGGGCGCCAACGCGCTCGCCGAGGTGCTCAAGGCCGAGGGCAACGACCCGGCCGCCATGTCCAGCTACCTGGAGGAGATCGGCGCCGGCCGCACGGGCGGCGCCGACCTGCTCGCCATGCTGGGCGCCGGCGCCTTTGCCGACGCGCCGGCGCACGTGCGCGCCGCTCTCCTGAGCGCGCTCACGCGCCGCGCCGAGGCGGGCGACGACCTCAAGATCTCCTCGCCCGCCGAGATGTCGGCCATTCTCGCGGCGCTCGAGACGCACCCGAACGAGGCGCTCGACCTCCTGGCCTCGCTGAACCCGGGCCCGGCCTCGGCGCCCTTTGTGGCGGCCGGCGGTGTCGAGAAGCTCCTGCAGATCGTGCGCGACCAGACTGGCGAGGACCCGGTGGCCGTGACCAAGGCCCTGCAGGCGCTGAACCGCCTCGCGGCCGGCAACAAGGCCGGCGCGGCCAAGCTCGTGGAGCTGGACGCTGCGGCCGCCATCACGGCCGCCATGAAGACGCATCCGGACGACTTTGACCTCAACCGCGAGGCCGTGGACCTGCTCTCGAAGCTGGCCGCGGCGCGCGGTATGGCTAAGACCGGTATGACTGCCGAGACCATGCGCCTCGTCAACCGCGCGCTCGACACCTTCGGCGCCGAGGACAAGGCCTTCAAGCGGGATGCCACCAAGCTCGTGGCTGGTCTCTCGGGCATTTACAAGGAGGACTCGGTTGACATGGTGGCGGCCCGTCTCAACGGGGCGCTAGGCGCCATGACGGGTGCCGCCCACGTCAAGCTGCTCTACGACGAGAACGGTCGCGCCTACTATCACAACACCAAGACGGGCGAGACCACGTGGGAGGCGCCCGAGGAGTACCGCGACGCCATGGGCGCCATGGCCGCCGCGGCCAAGCTCACGCAGTCGCACAAGGACAACGTGCAGCAGGTGGACCCGAGTGTGCTGTCCGCGGCCGTTCTGCGCTTCCAGGACCACTCTGAGGAGCCGGCGCGCCTCACGGACCTGGCGCAGACGCTCAGCGTGCTGGCGACCAACGAGTCGAACCGCCAGGAGATCGTACGCGCCGGCGGCCTCGAGGCGATCATCTCGGCGCTCAACGGCGAGAACGTGGACCCGGAGTTCCTGGCCGCCGCGCTGCACCTGCTGAACCAGTTCGCGCGCAACGACTTCTTCAAGAAGCAGATCGCCGAGCTTGGCGGCATCGAGGCCATCATTCTGCTCCTGATCAAGTTCATGGACCACATCAACGTCGTGGAGAAGTGCATCGCCACCTTGGCCAACCTCTGCTTTCAGGCGCCCGCCAACGTTGAGCAGGTGATCCACTACGACGGCGTACCAGCCGTGGGCGAGGCCATGCGCCGCTACCCGCAGGAGACCACCATGCTTTACTCGGCCATGGTGCTCCTGTCCAACCTCATGTTCGGCAAGGACGAGAACAAGCTCATCGTCGGCCGCGAGGTCGGCCTGCAGGTCATTCAGGTGCTGCGCACGCACTTTAAAGATGCCAAGCTCTTCAAGGCCGCGCTGCGCGCTCTGGGTAACCTCACCTTCCTCGACGAGAACATTCTCTTTGTCGTTACCAACGGCGCGGTCAAGTGCATCGTGGCCGGCATGAAGGCCAACGAGGCCGACCTCGAGCTGCAGCAACTCGCCATCGAGGTCATGGGCAACATGGGCTCTTACTCCGAGGACGACCCACGCCTGCGCAGCAAAATTCAGCGTGGCGAGCAGGCCTCGGTCTATGACATCATCGTGGTGGAGGGCGGCGCCAAGCGCATTCTCGAGACGATTGCGCAGACCGAGGAGGCCTCGCTGATGATGAGCGGCCTCGAGGCGCTCTCCAACCTCTCGTCGAGCTCTGTCGTCGTCGACAAGCTCGTGCACATGGGCATCGTGCCCATCGTCTTCGAGGCCATGACCAAGTACGACTGGGACGAGGACCTCGTCGAGAAGGCGATGCGCCTCGTCGCCATTCTCACGTACTCGCCCGACGCTGTCCGCGTCATCGCCGAGTGTGACGGCGTGCAGGTCATCTTGGCCGCCATGGAGGCGCACGAGGACCAGGTCGAGTTTCTCGCCAACGGCGCCGCCGCGCTCAAGAACCTCGCGGCCGTTGAAGATCTGCGCGAGGAGATTGGCAAGGTCGGCGGCATCCCCACGATGCTGCAGCTCTGGGAGAAGAACATCCGCTCGCTTCTGTTCCTGCAGGAGGCCACGACGCTCTTCATCCGCCTCTCGCGCTCCGAGCACCTGTCCGAGGAGATCACCACCAAGGGCATGAACCTCATCCTGGAGGCGCTGGAGGTTTACAAGGACGACGTTAACTTCCTCATCCCGGCATTCACCCTCATTGGCCACCTTGCTTTCGCGCCGGCCAACCTCAAGTCCATCATCCAGTACGGTGGCGTCACCGTGATCATCGAGAGTATCCTCGAGCACCCGGACTCCAAGCCGCTCGTCATCCGCGGCATCCAGTCCCTGGACAACCTCGCGTCCACCTCGGCCGAGCACTCCAAGATCGTTGCGGACGCCGGCGGCCAGGAGACCATCAAGGAGGTCGCCGCCGCCTACGCGCACGACGCCGAGGTCGTGCAGGTCTGCAAGTCCGCGCTGCTGTCCATGCAGCCTGCCGTGGAGCGCCGCAAGGCCAAGCCGCGCTACGCCTTTGGCGACCGCAAGGAGGAGTTCCGCCCCACCGGCGAGGACCCGCTCAAGGAGTACCGCAACATGCTCAAGACGGGCGCCGTCTTTACGGAGTGGTCCAATGGCGGCCCGCAGTCGCGTCACCTGTACGTCAAGCCGGACTGGAAGGCCATCGCCTGGAAGGACCCCAAGAAGGGCGCCCGCTCCGAGCTCGTGCTCTACCTGCGCGACATTCGCCACGTCCGCTCCGGTCTGCATGACGGCCACAAGCAGCGTCGCCGCCAGGCCAACGAGAAGTGCGCCTTCACCATCGTGGCGCGCGCACAGAGCCTCGACTTCGAGACCGCCAGCGAGGAGGACCGCCGCCGCTGGGTCGCTGCGCTCTCCACGCTGATTCAGACCTACCGCAACGACCCCCAGTGGCTCCGTTGATCCGGGCTGCGCTGTACCTGCTCTGGCCCTCCTGTGTTGCTCTGCTTTTCCATTCTTACTTACTTGCTTTCCCGAAAGAAGGATCCTTTTGTTGCTTGTTCCTTTCCTTGTTTTTGTTTTCCTTTCGTAGGCAGGCTAGTCTGTGTAGCTGGCACTCGGACACCACGGCGTCGCTGGCGGACAACCTCTCCACCTTAACCCGCGCCCCGCTCGCCCACTCCGCGCTCGGCGCAGTAAGGACCTCCACTCGGATACGCCAGCACCGCGCAGAACTAGTACGAGCTCGACGACGACCCGAAGAAGAAGCGGCCCAGGAACTCGAGCGAGACCCGAAAGCGAGCGCAGCCGTCTTCCGAAGAGGCACGGGCCGGCGCGCGCCGAGCAACCGCCAGCTGACTTATCTTACTGCTAGGTCGCGACGCGAGCCCCGCCACGCAGGCTGGCTTCGCGAGAGATCGGCAGCCGCGCTCGAGTCGAATCTGAGGCTGGATTTGAATTCACTGTCAATCAACAAGTCATAATTCAAATCGCGCAGCTGCTTGAAACAGGCCAGTTCGAATTCGAATCCAGAGCCCAGAGCCCAATCGCGCGGCGTCGATCGCGGCGGCCTGCGCTCGCTCGCTTGCGCGGCGCGGCGCGAGGCTGCTCGTCCTGGCCGGCCGCCCGCTCGCCCGCTCGCTCCTGCTCACGCCGGGCCGGGCGTCCTCGGACTCCTCGCCCCAGCGGCTCGCAGCGCCGCGCGGCCCGCGCTCTTCCCTTTGCGCATAGGGCGTGTCGCCGTCGCGGCGGCGGCTACGACGGCGTAGCGGCAGCGTCGGCCAGCACGCGCGCGGGGCGAGGGCGGGCAGCGGCGGAGTCCGGGCTCCAGAAGCTCGCCGCAGCTCGTCACTCGGGTAAGTCGGTGAAGAAGGAGCGCTGCTCAGTAGCTGCGCTGCTCCGCCGCTGCGCTGCACAGCTGCTCAGCTGCTCAGTTGCCTGGCGCTGCCTGCCTGGCTGCCTGCCTGCAGCGCCTGACTGCGAGGCGCCTCGGCGGGGCGAGGCGAGGCTGCGAAGGCCCGCCACGAAGATCATCTGCCGTTCTGACACAGACGCTGACTCTGGATCATAGGAAATCAAGGCGGAAAGACAGGAGCACGCGGCTCAGGCCACGGTCGGCAAGGAAACAAAGAAACAAAGAAGGCGCAGAAGCGCAGCGAGCGCGCGTGGGCAGACAGGCAGGCAGGCAGACAGACTCGGATCGGCGGCAGCGGCAGCGGCGTGGCGGCGGGCGGCGCGCGGCGCGACGCGGTGCGACAGGGCGCGAGCTGGCTTCGTTCGCTCGGTCGCTCGGTCGGTCGTCGGTCGTCGGGCGCTCGGTGGGTCGGGCGCGAGCTTGATCGAGGATGCTGGGCGCAGTGCGCAGGGCGTGCGGGCCGGCGACGGCGGCGGCGGCGACGTCGCGGAGGCTGCTGGGCACGCGCGCGGCGGCGGCGCGCGCGACGGCGGCGGCGGCCGGCGGCGCGGACGCGCGGCGCGGCGGCGCGGCGCTGGGCTGCGACTCGCACGAGCTCCTGGCAAACGCCGCGGCCGTGGCGGCGCAGGAGCGTGACGAGGAGCAGCCACTGCAGCTGCAGCAGCAGCAGGAGGCGCAGGCGCTGCTTGCGCAGCTGCAGGAGCTGCTGGCGGCGGACGGACAGCAGGACTTCGCGGTACGGCGCCAGTTCAGGCCGCACCGGCTGCACGGCAAGAAGGACGGCGCGCGCGAGGAGGGCGAGGAGGAGTCCAAGTCGAACAAGTCCGGTGGTGACGGCGACGACGAGGATGAGGACGACGACGAGGACGACGACGAGGACGACGTGGCGGCGCTCGGCGGTGCGCTCGGCGGCGATGACAAGATGCAGAGCCTGCTGACCCAGACGCCGCTCAAGCCGAGCGAGATCGTGGCAGAGCTGGACAAGCACATCGTGGGCCAGCGCGACGCGAAGCGGTCCGTGGCGATCGCCCTGCGCAACCGCTGGCGGCGCCTGCAGCTGGGCGAGGACCTGCGCGACGAGGTGCAGCCCAAGAACATTCTCATGATCGGCCCCACGGGCTGCGGCAAGACGGAGATCGCGCGGCGGCTAGCCAAGCTGGCGCAGGCGCCCTTTGTCAAGGTGGAGGCCACCAAGTTTACCGAGGTGGGCTTCCACGGCCGCGACGTGGACAAGATCATCCAGGACCTGGTCGAGGCGAGCGTCCAGATCACCAAGCAGCTCAAGACCGAGGCGCAGGCGCGCGAGGTGGACCGCGCCGTCGAGGCGCAGATCCTCGACATCCTCACGGGCAAGTCGAGCAAGGCCACGCGCAAGTCCTTTCGCGAGCTCCTGCGCAAGGGTGAGCTTGACAAGCACAGCATCACCATCGAGGCGCCTGTGCAGGGCGGCCCTGGTGGCGCCGGTGCCTTCCCGCTCGCCATCGAGGGCAACACGCCCAACCCGGTCCAGATGAACCAGCTCTTCGCACAGCTCGGCAAGATGATGGGCGCTCAAAAGAAGGAGCGCCGCAAGATGACCATTGCCGAGGCGCGCCGCGTGCTGGCCGACATGGAGATGGAGCAGCGCCTCGAGAATATCGACCTCACGAAGGAGGCCATTCAGCTCGCCGAGCAGAACGGCATCGTCTTCATCGACGAGATCGACAAGATCGTCAGTGGCGACTCACGCAGCTCCGCTGATGCCTCCGCGGAGGGCGTGCAGCGCGACCTGCTCCCGCTCATCGAGGGTTCCGTCGTCAACACCAAGCATGGCAACGTCAACACGAACCACATCCTCTTCGTGACCTCGGGTGCCTTCCACGTCTGCTCGCCCTCCGACCTCCTGCCGGAGCTCCAGGGTCGCCTGCCCATTCGCGTCGAGCTCAACGGTCTCACCGAGAAGGACCTCTACCGCATCCTCACCGTGCCGCAGGCCAACCTCATTACGCAGCAGATCAACCTGCTGCGCACCGAGGGTGTCGAGGTCGCCTTCGCGCCGGATGCCATCAAGGAGATGGCGCGCATCGCCGCCGAGGTCAACAACACCATCGAGAACATTGGCGCGCGCCGCCTGCACACCATCATGGAGCGCGTCGTCGAGGAGGTCTCCTTCTACGCGCCCGAGCTCCTTGCCAACCACAAGGACGGTACCCCACTCTCCGACCCTTCCCTCGCCGACACGTACAAGCTCACGGCGCCGGAGGACGCCGACGGCCTTCCCACCATCACCATCTCCAAGGACATTGTGCTCAACAAGATCGGCGACCTGCTCCAGGCCTCCGACTTTGACCGCTTCATCCTCTGATCATGAGCTGGTTGCTCTCGGGTACAGCTGCCTCGCTCTGCTCCACTAGCTAGCTAGCCTACACGTGAACCTGTTCTTTGCATGCGAGGACATGCAAAGAGAGAGACGCGGTGTCACGAGAGAGAGAGAGAGAGAGAGATGTTTCGTTGATGACGGGAAGCGATGTTTGCACCGAGTAGAGCAATGCGATGCGAATCTCCGACTCGCAACGACGAGGCACCACGACACCCGCTTTCTCAATCGGTGCTTCTTGACTCGCAACGACGAGGCACTACGACACCCGCTTTCTCAATCGGTGCTTCTTGACTTCTGCACAGCGTTCGTTCTTGAGACCGCTCCCGCCATGCCATGTGCCAGGCGCTGAAGACCTCAGATGCTTCAGCTGCTTACAGGCACCACTCGAGTTTTTTCACTCGATGGGATCTGCTCGCATGAAGTGAGGATGCTCGGGCACCACAAGCTTCACACACTACCCGTGCCACCGCAACCTGCGCGGTCTCCGTCTCCACAAAAAGTACGCTGGTGGCGACATCAAAGCCTCGCTCGCAGCAACATTGTCGGATGAACTTCATGCCAATTCTTTCTGCGTGCTGCACGATCACCCGCACGCGAAGACGTGGACAGCACCTTACTACTTGTTCCTTGCATCGCAGGCTTCACGCACTGCGTGCTTTGCGCAGCGCAAAAAGACGGAGAGGGATCGGAGAAGAAAGGAACGCTCTCAATCAGTCCTGACGTCGCGCCCAGCTACCACCTGGAACCAAACCAGCCCGCGCCAGTGCACAGTCTCTCGCTCCCTTGCGCTGCATGAGGCAGCAGCGCCACTGGAGCCTCACAGCGCAGATGCTCCGCTTCGCACCTACCACTCACTCTACAATCTCGCTCCACTACTCTCGCTCTCTCTAGCTCTAGCTAGCGTCCGTCTATGCCGTGCTCTGTGCCGCGGCGCAAGCCTCGAAGCGACGAATGGCGTCCTGGCACGCCGGAATGGACCCGCTCTCACGGATGCACTCCATGCAGGCGGCCTGTTCTTCCGCGCAGGGCGAGCCGGCCGCGGGCGCGGCCCCGCCTGCGCGGCGCCCCGCCACACTGGCGCTCTGCTGTTGTTGCTGCTGTTGTTGCTGCTGCTGCTGCTGCTGCTGCTGCTGAAACTGCTGCTGCTGCTGCTGCTGCTGCCCGTCCGTGTCCACGCTCTGGAGGAGACTCTCCACCTCGGCAGCCGCCGCGCGCTCCTGCCGCGACAGGTTCGCAAAGGCACGGCGTTCCTGCTCGCGGCGTTCGCGCTCCATCCGTTCCGCCTCGGCCAGCTGCGCCTCCACGCTCGCGTCGTAGTCGCGCTCGCGGCCCGCGCCGCCCTGCTCGCCCTCGTCGCTGTCCTCCTCGTCCTCGGCCCTGCCCTGCAGCCTGCGCACCAGCTCCGGCGAGAATACCATGTTGAACCCGCGCTCTTCCGGGACGTCCTCGCCGCCGCCCTCATGCTCCTCGCCCTCCTCCTCGTCGTCCTCGTCCTCCAGCTCCTCGTCCTCGCGCTCCAGCTCCTCCTCGTAGGGCTCCTCGGCCTCCGCGGGCCCGCTCGCCTGCGAGTTGCCCATCGCGCCGGGAGGGGCCCGGGGCCGCGCCGGGCTCGGCCGGCCTGCGCCGGCCCTCGCCGCGCCGCGCCGCGCCTCGCCGCCGCCCCGCCGGAGCCGCGCGCGGACTCGCGCGCCGCCTCGCAGTGGCTCTGCGCTGCGCCAAGCGCTCCAGCGGCGAAACCTCCCTGGATTCGCCGGCGCCGCTCCGGGCCGGCGCGGCGCGCGCGGCCGCGCGGGCCGCGGCCGCGCGGGCGGCGCGCGGCCGCGCGGCGCTGGGGGCAGGGGGCAGCCATCTTGATGGCCGCGCTCGCTGCGTTTGAGCGCAGGAGGGAGCCTTAGCCAGGAGCGAGGGCGCTCGGAGAAATGGGAGTTGACCAGGTTTTGACAGACGCGCACTGTACCGGTGCAGGCCAAGCTAAAGCAAAGCCGCGAAAGCAGGTCAAGGTCCGCGATGTTGGCCGAGAACGGCGTGGAGCGGGAGAAGAAGGGCTGTGCAGGTCAGATGCGCAGGTGCAGCGCAGGTGCAGCGCACGCAGTGCACGTGAGGGCGTGTGAAGGCTCATTTTATGAACTTTTTTGCTTCAAGTTGCCCCGCGGAAATGAGGTTCACATCCCCGGCTGCAGTGCAGCCTGCCATCCCGAACTTGAACGCAGGCTGATTACGTGAGTGCCAGCGGCCGGCGCTACGACCCGCGGCGTGGACACGGCGGCATGCGCTGGGCTCTCCACTGACAAGTGAGTGGTGAGCCACACCCCAGTGCAGACACGTGCTGACGGCAGACACGTGCTGACGGCAGACACGTGCATAACGGATTGTTGGAGCACATCCGCATTGGCACGAGACAGCCACTGCACGAGGCTCGCAAATCAGCGCCGCGCCGTGGCCTGGCCTGGCAGAGCGGGGCGCCCTTGCCCACGCGCGCTGGCAATGGCGAGCTTCGCCTTGGCCAAGGCACAGGAGACAGTAGTCGCGGAGTCACCCGTCCCGGCCGGCGCGCGGGCTGACTGTGAGGTCGCAGAGTCCGAGCCAGCGCTCGCGGCGTCAGCAGCAGCAGCAGCAGCAGCAGCACCAGCGGAGTCGCAAGCAACAGCGTCATCAGCAAGGTCGTCGGCAAGGTCATCTCAGAACAACTCGCTGCTGACCACGTCGAGGCGAAGGTCGAGACCATGGTTTGCCAAAAATGACACCGAGGCGACGCGCAAACTGCGCGAGCTGCTGGAGCGGCAAGAGATCGACGAGCGTTGCGTGGACGAGAGCGACTTTCACGCAGCGCGGCGAGGGCAGCAGCACTTGCTGTTTGAGAACGACGACGAGCGCGTGGACTTTTGGTCGTCCACGGGCTACCATTACGAGACGCCGCGGCCGCGCGTGGTGACCGCGACACGCAGGACGACCAACAGGGACCGACACTTTCTGGTGGGCGACGTGGTCATCTTTGAGGACCCGCGGCCTCGCGAGGGCACGAGCAGGCCAGCCGAGTGGACCGGACGGATCGCCTGCTCGCCGTTCAACGCGCATGTGAGCGTGCGCGCGCAGCAACAGCAACAGCAGCAGCAGTTCGCACAGCGCGCTACAGACCCGGACAAGGCGGTGGTGCGCCGTGGATTGCAGGGCAATGGCCTGTATAAGGTGGAGGTGGTGGCCACCACGATTCTTGGCGGCATTTTGGGCGCCCAGGAGCACGAGTACGACAAGATTATTCGCGAGTACGAGGCGTCTCGCAGAACGCGGCGCCTTGGGCGACACACAACGGGGCCAGAGACTGAGACTGAGACCGAGACGGAGCAGCAGCCGCCGCCAGCGCGAGCACAGCGACGGCGAAGGCGCACAAGGTACGAGTTGCTGCCGCTGCAAGTGCTGGAGTCGCCCGCGGAGACAAGGGAGCGCAAGCTACGCACGGTGGTGAACAAGTGGCTGCTGCGGTACCTGGCGCACGGCGTGCGCCGGTGGCATGAGTTCGTGCTGGCGGAGCGAGAGGCAGAGCGGCGCGAGGCGGCCGCGCAGGTGCTGCAGGGCTTCTGGCGGCGCGTGCTAGCGCAGCGACTGACACTGGAGAAGCGCATCGCGGCGCAAATGGCCGCAGAGCAGCGGGAACGGCAAGCGGAGCGTGAGCGGGAGGCAGCGGCAGAGGCGGAACGAAAGCGCGCCCGAGATGCCTATCTCCGAGAGCATGGCGTGACGCGCGATGGCGTCTTCTTCTTTGAGACGCAGGAGGAGCTGGAGGCGTTTTATGCGCGCCTGGAACGCACGTGCGGGCGGCTCGCGGCGCAGGCCGACCAGCTGGCCAGCGCGCTCAAGGCGCAGGCCCTGCAGCGGTGGCGCGTGTACCTGGCACGCGTGCTGCCACCGGCGCACCTGGACGTGGAGGGCCTGTCGCGGGACGTGGGCGGGCTGGAGGAGATGCTGCAGCGAGAGCTGCAGGACGAGCAGGCGGCGGCGGAGCTGGGCGACCTGGACGCCAAGCTGTGCCGCGTGGCCGCGCTGCAGGCGGCGCGCGGCAACGAAGAACGCGCGGCGCGGGAGGCGGTGCGGCCCGAGTACCCGTGGACCGGGATGCGGCTGCCGGGGCTGGCGTCGCCCGGCGCGGAGCTGACCCCCAAGGGTACGCTGTCCGTGGAGAGCTTCGAGGCGTACGAGAAGTTCAAGCAGGCGCAGCGCGGGCCGACGGACGACACGGTGTGGCTGTTCAAGGGCGCGTACGCGCGCGTGCTCTTTGGCGCGTACCCGGCGGGCCAGGCACGCAAGGCGGAGCGCAAGGTGACGAGCCGCAGTGGCGCCGTGGCGGCCGTGCTGGTGGCGGGCGTGGACACCTTCGTAAGCCTCTTGACGCCCGAGGAGGAGCGGCGGCGCGCGGACGAGCACCCGCAGGGGCTGGCCTTCGACGCGGAGGCGGACGCCCTTTGCGCGGAGATCCGCGCGGAGCTCAGTGTGGGCGTGGCGGCGTCCAAGGAGGCCTGGGACACGGCGGCGCAGCGCGCGGCGCGCGGCCGCCAGGTGGGCTACGGGCGGCCGCAGCAGGAGGCGCTGGACCGCGCCGAGGCGAATCGCGCGCAGGACTACCGCAAGGCCAAGGCGCGCCTGGACAACTTCGCCGAGCGCCTGCAGCACGTCCGCGCGCCGTTGCCCCGCGGCGGCGGCGGCGCGGGTCTGCGCGCCGAGGACGACGCCTCGCTGGTCTCGCTGTGCGAGCAGCTCGAGGCTCGGCTCCGGCGCGGCGAGCGTCTCTTCATCTTCTCCAACGGCGGCTCGGGCCGCGCGGGTCTCTTGGCTGCGCTGCTGCTCGCGCGCATCTTCGCCATGGCGCCGCTCGACGCCGCGCGCCGCGTGCAGCGCATCCACGACGCCGCCGCCCGCTTCCGCGCCGCGCCGCCGCCCGCCACGCGCGCCTGCCCGCCCTCGCTCGCCGCGCTCGCCGCCGCAAGCCGCGCGCTCGCGCCTTCTGCGCCCGCGCGCGCGCGCCTTCTGCGCCGGTCAGTCCGGCAGCCGCCCCAGCCCGACCCCGCGCGCCATGCCGGCCATGCCGGCCATGCCGCCCAGGCCGCCTCCGCCGCCCGCGCCGCCGCCCAGGCCGCCCCGCGCTCAGAGTCAGACCGCCGCCGCGCGCCGCCGCGCGCCAGACCCGCTTGCGCAGGCCCAGGCTGACCGACCGCGCGCGCGCGAGGCGAGGCGAGGCGAGGCGGGGCGAGGCCGGAGCGGAGGGCGAGGGCGAGGACGAGGAGCTGGAGCCGGAGGAGCTGGAGCTGGAGCTGGAGCTGGACGAGGAGCTGGAGCTTGAGCGAGGCGAGGCGAGGCGAGGCGAGGCGAGGCCGGCGCGGAGGACGAAGACGAGGAGCTGGAGCCGGAGGAGCTAGAGCTGGAGCTGGACGAGGAGCTGGAGCTGGAGCTGGAGCTGGAGCTGGAGCTGGAGCTGGAGCTGCGCGGGCGAGGCGAGGCGAGCGCTGGACGGTGCCAGGGGGATACAGGCACGAGGAAGGCAGGATGACGGACGCCAAGGTGGCCACGCAGAAGCTGGTGCGGGCCACGCTGCCGCTCGTGGTGATCGGGGAGACCCTGGCGGTGCTCGGGATGCACGCGCGCGCGCGCGCGGCCAAGGACGACGGCGGCGCGGCGGTGGCGGCGCGGAACGCACGCGCCAAGGAGGCGGCGGAGAAGCTCGCGCGCATTGGCGCCTTCTACGTGGGCGTGCGCGAGGTGCTGCGGCGGAACAACTCGGTCCCGGTGGTCTTGGCGTGCGGCGCCATGCTCAACACGGCCGTGCGCGCCTTCACGTGGACGCTGGCGCTCAACATCACGGTGCGCGCCATCATCGGCCGCCTGCTGGAGCGCGGCACCCCCGTGCACCTCAAGCCGGCCGCCATCTTCGCCAGCCACCTGCTGCACAACGGCATCTTGGTCACGCGCGCCGAGGCGGTCGATCCCGCCTACCTCAAGCTCTGGCTCGGGGCAGTGCGCGGCTACTCGTCCGCCGAGCAATGGTACGCGCATTTCCACTCCAAGTCGGTCTCCAAGCATGAGCGCTACCAGGAGGACCAGGTCGGCGAGGACCGCCTCAAGCAGATCCCGACCAAGTTTAAGTCGTCGATCCGCTCGCAGATGCCCATCATCGCGGGCTTGTACATTGTGCCTCATCTGCTCGCCGCGCGCACCACGATCAAGACGTTTTCGGGCCCGGCCGACGGCATCTACTACGTCGCCCACCTCGGCATGCGTATCGTGCGCACCTCCACGGTGCTCGCCTCCCTGCCCTATCTGCTCACGGAGTTCCCCTGCATCTACGACTATTTGATGCGCAGCAAGGGCGACTCGCAGCCCGTGCGCCGCAACGACGCGCTTCACGTCTCGCTGAGCGCTGCGGCCAGCACGGGGGCCTTTTTGCTCGAGCCGGAGAGCCGTCGCAACCTCATGATCATGTACACCTGGTGGCGTGTCTGCGAGGCGTCGCTGCGCGGCTTCCTCGAGGACCCAGCTGACGCGGACGCGGACGCGGCCAAGGCTGGCGCTCTGCGCCGGACTGTGGCGGCCGCCGGCTTTGCTGGTCTCGCTACGGCGCTCTTTGTCTGCTAGAGGAGGGATCTCATCTTCAAGCTCGCCGTGTGACATTTGCATCCTTTTGCCATGATCTAGGCCTGGGCTAGGCCTATCCTTTCTCATCATGATTCACAGTCTCTCAAATCTTCATTCACACACACACACAGTTTCATGCCATGCCGCCTCGCTCTACGACGAAGCAGGCCAGCCTGGTCAGGTCGAGCTGAGGCTCGTTGACCGGCCTGTTGGCTGGCTTGTTGGCTGGTGTGCTGACCAGCTACTACTTACTACAATGCGAGGAGGGGCTCTTCGCCCGCCTGTGCGGACGACGAGTGCTCCGCCTTGTCCCGCTTATGCTTCTTGTGCTTCTTGTGCTTCTTGTCCCGCTTCTCAGAACGATCCGCGTCCGCCGCCGCGAGGTCGGCGCCCGTGCTGGTAACGGCGGCGTCCGCATCCTGCACCCTGCCGTACCTGCTGCTGTTGTTGTTGCTGCTCTTGTGCTTGTGGTGCTTCTTCTTCTTGGCCTTCTTCTCGCCGGCCTCGCCGGCGCTCCTGCTTTGGTCGTGCCTGCCGCTGCCGGTGACGACGCCAGCTCCAGCGGCAACGCCACCGAGTTGCGGCGCCCCGTAAGCGGCATATGCGACGGTCTGGTTTCGCGGCGCCTCGTGCGGCGCATTGAGGTCAATGTCAGCTAGCGTCAAGTTCTCCTCGTCGAGGGACGATGCCAGACGCCGCTTGGCGTCCTCCTCGTCGCTCACCGAGGCGTCATCCGGCATGGCGTCGTCCACCAGGATGGCGCCGCCGCCCTGCCGCTGCGGCTGCTTCATACTCTGCATGTACAGGTCATTGATGCTCATGCTGCCAGCCTCGCTGCCGACACCGCCACTCCCGCCGGCCTCGAGAGACCCAGATTCTAGCCGCACAACGGGCACGCCCGGCAGGTCGTCCGCCGGGAGGCCGTTGCCGTGGTCCGCGCTGCTGGAACGCAGGTAGAAGGGGTCATGCTTGTGCGTGCCGGGGTCCGCGCCGCCCTGTTTGGCCGCAGCCTTGGCCTTGCGGCGCGCCTCGCGCTGCGCGCGCCGATCCTGCGCCTCGCCAGAGCGGAGGAGGCTCGCCTTGGACGTTGACCCGCCCTCCATCGAGTCCTCCTCGGCATCGCTGAAGTTGTACGGGTAGGCCTCCGAGGCAGCGCCATAACTGCCGCCGCCGCCAAGGCCGCCGCCGCCTGACGCGTACGTGTCGCGGAACGAGATGCGGAGCGCGCCGCCGCCCGCGGCAAGCTGCGACTCGAGCGCGCGGTCCGCCTCCGTCTCGGCGAAGCCCGTTGCCACAAGTTGGAGGGGCGCATCCAGGTCGAGGTCCGCCGGTCGGCGCACCTTCTGCTGCGCGCGCTCGCTGACGGGCAGCAAATCCTCCTCAAAGAGCTCGCGAAGCAGTAGCGCCTTGCGCAGCGGGCCAGCATCGGCCGCTTGCTCGGGCGCCGGTTCGTCGCCCTCCGCACCGTTGGTCTGGCGCTGGTCTACGGGCGCGACGAGCTCGCCGAGGAGGTCGATCTCGGGCGCGAGAGCGGCAGCCGGGCGCGAAGAGGAGCCCCCGCCAGCGGGCACGGGCGCAGCGTGGTAGAGGTCGAGCGCGGCGAGCAACGCAAGAGCGTGCACGGCGCGGTCCTGCACGACAATGTGCTCGGAGGTGGCAAAGGTCTCGAGACGGGCGCCGACCAGGGAGGCGAGGTCGGCGACACGGGCCAGGCCCGCGGCGCCGGCAGGAGCTTCGGCCTGCGCTGCGGCTGCGACCAGCTTGAGAACGTTATGCACAAAGGCGGCCTGCACAAAGGGCGCCATGGTGCGCGAGTCCTCGGACAGCATGGCGGTGGCCATGGCACAGTAGCTCTCAAGGAGCGAGGCGCCCGAGACGAGGTCGGCGTCGACGGTGGTGTCGGCATTGGCCTCGGCGCCGGCCGCGGCCGGGTCCTGCGCCAGCAGCGGCGCGTACTCGCACGCGATCCAGGAGGCGGCGAAGAGGATGTGCGCCACGCCGTCGTCCTCGGTCTCGAGCGGCGCCTGCAGGTTCCGCAGGGCCAACCTGCGGTCCAGAAGGAGGCCGCGCATGGCGCGCGCGGCGAAGGGGCGCACGTCCGGGACGCGCACGGCGACGTCGATGAGCTGCTCGCGCAGGAGGCGGCCGCGCGGGGCACCGTGAATGTGCGCGAGCTGCACGAGGATGGAAATGTACCAGGCGAAGTTACCGAGAAAGGCGTACTTGTCTCGTGAGCAGACAAAGACGATCTTGTCAATGAGCTCGTCGCGGTACGCGCCCTCGGCAGTCTCGACGTGCAGCAGCAGCTTCTGCACGATGTCGATCAGGTTGCGCTTGGTGACCATGCCGGTGAGGAGCTCAAGCGCGCGCATGCGCACGGTGACGTCATCGTCCATGAGGCACTGCAGCACCATCTCCTTGTGCTCGGCGACGACGCGCGGGTGCGAGCGCATGAGGTTGACGAGGCCGACGAGGCCGAGGTACTTGAGGTTCTGGTCCGGATCCTCGACGAAATCGCGCAGCTTGACCGTGCAGAGCTCCACGATGGCCGGCACGGCCTTGGGCTGCGAGCCGTCCGGCCGCGCTGTGTACGGAAGCGCCTGCGTGATGGCGTGAATGCACTCATAGAGCAGCGACTTGGCCTGAGTGGACTCGACGACTTTGGCCAGCGGCTCGAGCAGCTTGCGGGCGAGACGAGGCTCCTCGGGCAAGAGAGAGGACATGAGCTTGACAATCTTGATGAGCATCCAGTTGTTGGACGAGGTGGTGAGCAGCTGGAAGAGCTGAGGCGCCAGCGCCAAAAAGTTGCGCGGATTTTTGCGACTCAACTCGCAGATCACGTTGATGGTACAGGACACAACAGACATGTCACTGTCGTCCAGGCGCAAGCGAAGACGGTCAAAGGTCTGCGGCAGGCCCTGCGGGTAGCGCACGTACAGCTTGTAGAGTGTGAGCACGGCCTTCTTTCGAACGAAGGGCCGCGAGCTGTTGAGCATGGACGCCACGTCCTCGACCAGGTCGCGTGCCAACTCACGCGTCGCGATGTTGCTCAGGCAGTTCAGCACCGTGCCGGCCTCGTACATGTTGGATGCCTGAAGGTCCTTTTTGATGAGATTGGTCGTCAGCAGCACGACCTCCGTCTTGGTGTCGAAGATCTGCGTGGCGGCCAGCATGCCTGCGCGTCGATGCAGGAAACGCGGCGCGCTCATCACCTCGATGATGTGGAAGCTCGCGAACCCCACGTCCACGCCCAGCATCTGCAGGTAGGTGATCTTTTGCACAGCCACGTACTTGAGATGCTTGTCGGTGCTCCGCAGCTCCTTTTTGATCTCCACCATGGCTTTGCTTATGTACGAACCGGTGTCGCGCTTGTGGTTGCGGATCCCCTTGATGAGGTCCTGCAAGCTCTTTTCGAACATTTTGCCAGCGATGCGGTGCACGTTCCCAAGGCGACGTGGACCACGCCCTCAATGCGGTCCACGTACCCAAGGCGACGCGGTCCACGTAACCCCCTTGCGATGCAGTCCACGTACTCCAGGCGATGCGGTCCACGTACCCCAAGACGATGCGGTCCACGTACCCCAAGACGATGCAGTCTACGTACCCCAAGACGATGCAGTCTACGTACCCAAGGCGACGCGGTCCACGTGCCCCACGTGCCCAAGGCGACGCGGTCCACGTGCCCCCAACCTCCTTGGGACGGTAGCCTCCCAATTCAAAATCCCGCCAGCGCGAGGCGCCCCGCGGCCGTCTGGGCCGCGGGTAGGGCTTCGCAGCTGCGAGTTTCGCCTCTTCCGCCGCAGTGAGCCTGCCTCGCGCCTGCGCGCGTCTTGCCGGAACACCTGTTGCGCCCGCCTCCAACGGCGGCTCCAGCGACGATGATGCCTTCCGCCGTGCCGAAGGCTTGGTCGCCTCGCTCGCTCTGCCGCAAGCCGGCCGGGTAGGGCAGGGCAGGCGGGCGTGGGGAGGTGTCTGCCGGCGCGCCGCCGCTGCAGCCGCCGCCGCCGCCGCGCCGCCGCCGCCGCTGCCGCCGCCGCCGCTGCCGCTGCCGCGCGCGCGCAGCCACGCCTCGCTCGCCTCGCTTGGTTGTTTGTCTGGGCTGTCCGAGTCTGTCTCTTTCTGTCAAAGCGGCCACAGAGTCTCTCTCACTGTCACTTCACTCACGGTCAACGTCAACACTGAGAAAGTTAGGCCTTGGGCTATGTAGGCCTAGAAGCCAAAGGCTCTCCGGCGTCGGCTCGTCCGGGTCGTCTTCCGCCCGGAGAGGCGGTGGATGGGACGGCGAGCGCTTTCACGCGGGCCGCCCAGCGCGAGCAAGGCCAGCCAGCAGGGCTGGGGAGACTGCCTCATCCAAGAACGCTGGTCGCAAACAGGGTTCGCAAGCATCGCAGCCATGCCAGACTCACTTTAGCGAGCCCCGCTCCGAAAAGGTGATGGGGATGGGATGATCATCAGCACGATGGTGGGAAACAACAACATGAACGGGTAAAGAACAACGTGAGGGGCAGCCAAAGGCACGGAGAAAGCACGAGTGGCGCCCTCGAAGAGGCGCGCGCGCGGAGCGGCGTGAGGTGGGTTCCCATGGGAAGTTGTGATTGGTCCTCCAAGAAGCTGGTCCTCGCGGATGACGACCTCCTTGCCGGCGGCGAGGCGAAGCGCGGCGACGGTGCGAGCCAAAGGCACGCACGAAGCAGCAGGGGGCGGCGTCCTCAAAGAGGCGCACGCGCGGGGAAGTGCGAGGTGGGGTCCCATGGGAAGCTGTGGGTGGTCCTCAATCAAAGCTGGTCCTCGCGGATGACCTCCTTGCCGGCGGCGAGACGAAGCGCGGCGACGGTGCGGGCCATAATCTGCTCGGGGTTTTCCGCGTCCTCGGTGAGCAGGAAGAGCTTGGGGTGGCTCTTCTGGATGCTCTTGATCATCTTGATGAATGCCTTGGACATGACCATGGCACCGTACTGCTCGACGGCCTCCTGCTCCTTGCGCGCAGCCTCCTCGTCGGCATCGGCGTCATCGACAACGGCAGCCGAAGGCTCGAGGATCTTGCGCACGTCGTCCTCGCCAAGCCTGAAGAGAGCCTCGGCGTCGGAGGTGCTGACCATGGCTGCCATGGAGATGGGCTGGCCCTGCTTGGCCTTCTTGAGGGTGGCCTTGGTCTTCTTGAGCGAGGGCGGGCGCACGGGCGCGACGCGTCGCTCGGAGACCGGCGCGCGGCCCTCGTGCGCCGTGCCGGGGGGCGCCTGGCGGAGGGAGACGGCGCTGTGGCGCACGTCGGGGTCCATGTCCATCATGGTCCGCACGGGCGAGGGCGCAGTCGAGGCGGGCTGGCGCGGCGGCAAAGCGGGCGAGGCAGCGGGCGCGGGTGCCGCCTGCCTGTGCGACGGCGGGGGCGCCGGGGCCGCAGCCGCCGCAGGGGCCGGCGCCGGCGCCGGCGCCTGATTCTTCTTGGTCGCGGTGGCACTCTTGCGACGGAAGGTGAAGCCAAAAAGGCCGCCCTTCTTGCCAGAGGCCTGCTTGGCCTTTTGTGCCTCGGCAGCGGCGGGCGCGGACGACAAGGGCACGACGGCATCGCGGTGCATGCCGTCGTCGCCATCATCGTTGCCGTCATCGTAGTCGTCGTCGTCCGAGTTGAAGACGGCCTCGCGCACGTTGTCGTCGTCGTCCGAGTCGGAGTCGGCGTCGACCTCGCGAATTTCGAGGATGGCCGGCATGGAGGCGGCCACGAGCTTCTCGACGATGTTGGAGCAGCCGTTGCGACTGTTGAGCTTCTTGCAGGTCTTGGCAATGAACTTGTACTGCAGCAGGTCGGCCGAGGTGGGACGGCTGTCGTGCGCCTTGGTCAGGCAGGCGTGGGCGAACTCGCGCAGGTCGCGCGACCAGTCCTCGGGCTCGGAGAAGCGCGGTGGGCTCTGCGTGGGGATGAGGAAGAGCGCGCGCATGGGGTGGATGTGCGAGTTGGGCGGGCGGCCCTCGGCCATCTCAATGAGTGTAATGCCCAGGCTCCACACGTCGGTGCGGCCATCGTAGGGCTCCTCGGAGATGCACTCGGGCGACATCCAAAAGGGCGCGCCGATGGCGGTGTGGCAGCGGTCGAAGCGGCTCTGCACGAGCGCCGAGACGCCGAAGTCGGCCAGCTTGACCTGGCCGGCCGCGTTGAGCAGCACGTTGCCCGCCTTGATGTCGCGGTGAATAATGTTCATGTCGTGCACGTAGGCGAGACCGAGCGCGATGCCGGCCGCCACATCGCGGATCTGCGGCTCCTCCAGCGTGCGGTCCGTGGCGAACATGAGGTCGTTGACGCTGCCGGCGTCGCAGATCTCCATGCCCATGTACACGTGGGTGTGGTCGACGCTCTCGTACGCCGAGAAGAGCTTGAGCACGTACGGCGTGTCGCACATGCGCATGCAATCGATTTCCAGCTGCACCTCCTCCTCGTCATTGTCCAGCTTCACCACCTTGAGTGCCACCTGCGTCTGGTTCTTCTTGTCGAACGCGATGTACACCGACCCGTAGGTGCCTTCGCCCAGGCACTCCAGCAGGTCGAAGTTCTTCGCCGGGTCTCCCTTTTCAAACCCTTCGAACTTGTACCGCTGCTTGCGGCCCAGCGACCGCCTCAGCGCCGCCGCCATCTTGGATCAGCACCGGTCCGAGCGGAGCGCGCGCCGTGGAGGGAGAGAGCGAGAGCGCGAGCGCGAGCGAGAGAGAGAGAGAGAGAGAGGGGGGAGCGAGGCCCGTCAACTCGCGCCGCGCGGCGCCGCGCCGCGCCTGCGCCCCACTTCCGCGCGGGGCGTGCTGTCGTCCTGGCCCTCGCCGCCGCGCCGCCGCCACCGCCGCCGCCGCCGCCGCCGCCGCCGCCGCCGCCGCCGCCGCCGCCTCGCTCGAGCGGGCACGCGTGCGGGCGAGTTGATGCCGGTCTGACTCTGCCGGCGCGCGTGTCCGAGTCCGCGGCGCCACGGCCGCCCAGCCACCTACCACTACCCTACTGAGTAACTCTGACTTTCCGAAATGGACTCTTGGCTTCCAGCGCCCTGAGCGCCGCCCCGCCGCCGCCGCCGCTCCAGCACAGTCGTCGCGCTGCCAGTGCGCTCAGCCCTGCGCCGCGCTGCGCCGCGCGCGCTGCACCGCCGCTCAAGTGCGGCGGGCTTCGACTTGTGCACGCGCGGCCGCCGAGGCCGCGAGGCCGCCGCCGCCGCCGCGCCCGAGTCGCGCCCGGGTCGCGCCCTGGTCGCGCCCTCCGCCGCCTCGCCTCGCCTCGCCTCGCCTCGCCTCGCCGCTCGCCACTCGCCTCCACGAGCGCGAGCGCGAGCGCGAGCGCGGGCGCGGGCGCGGGCGCGCGCGCGCCCGCGAGCGGCAGGCGCGCGCGCGAGCGGGCAGCGCCGCGCGCCCCCGGCGACGTGCGGCCAGCCGGCGCGCGAGCGGGCAGCCGCCAGCGAGGCGCGGCCGGCGCGGCAGGCGGCGCGTCGCGGCGAGTCGCCCGCGCGCGTGCGTCGCGGCGCGGCGGCTCGCCGGGCGCGGCGCGGCGCGGCGCCGCGAGCCTTGACCGGCCGGGGACTCGGAGCCTGCCTGGGCGGGCAGCGGCGGCCGGCGCGGCGCGTGCGCGCGCGTGGCGACGCCGAAGAGCCGTGGCAGAGCCGCTGCCCGCGCCGCCGTGACCCGGCGCGGGCGGGCGGCGACTCGGACTCGGATGGAGAAAGGCGGGCGAGGCGCGGCGAGCGAGGGCAGCGAGGCGGGCGAGGGCTGCGGCAACTCGGAGCCCGATCTGATCAGCTGATGGCATCTGATGTGAGATGCTGGGTGGGCAGCCTGATCAATGGGCAGCCTGATCAATGATCAGTGAGGGAGGTGACAAGTGATCCGGAGGGAGGGAGGGGGCCGAGCCAGCGGCGATTATAGCAGTGATGGTGAGAGAGAGGGGCAGCAGGCCCGGTAGGGCCAGCCCGGAGCAAGGAGGCAGGCCCGCGGCCGCAGAGGCTGCAGCCGCGCAGTGCAGCGGCCACTGAGAGGAAGGTAACGAAAGCCTTCGGGTTTCAGGGGGTACCAAGGTATCCCGGAAAAAGGAAAATTGGAGTGAGCTGACGGCGCTGAGTGAGACGGCAAGGCTCATGAAGCCGCGCTACGCAAAGCCACGCAAAGCCAAGTGATTTGGCAAGATCAGAGAACACCGAGCAACCTAGTTCACGACGCGTCACGACTTTGGCAGCCAGAAGCTAACGATATCGCAATCCTTCTCCTCCCAACCGCTTCTCGCTTCTGTGAGCCGCCAGGCGACAGATAGGGGGTCGCTTCGCGGGCTCGCGGTTCGTGTCTCGGCGTCTCGGGTGTCGATCACCTCGTCAAGGTGAGGGGGCCCTTTCCTAGGGCCTTGGACGTGACGCTGACCTTGTGCCCGACAAACAACCATCATGGCCAGAGGGCAAGTAGTCTCGAAGCTGACCAGATTTACGGGACCAGGAAACCTGGCACCACCCACCACAGAGACCTCGTGCATTGTGGAGTCTCCGAGAGGGGAGGGATTGGTCCGGCGGGCTTCCGGAGATCTCTCTGGAAAGGCCGACGCCATGCTCCGCTCAAAGTCTGGATCGATGTGAGTGACGCGCCAGCAGCTCGTACAGCGCACCACAGTGCGACTACCGCTGGTCTGCGCTGGCCTCTGCGCCGCGCGTTGGCGGCAAAACCGCAGGTCCCTAAACTTCGCTTGCCGCTTGGCCGTCGCCTACAACTCGCTCGCAATAAACTGCGTACATTTGGCCAGCGTAAGCAGCTTGCGAGTCAGCCAGCATTGAGCACCAGGCTCCCTGGCGAAGTTGCCAAGCCGGCCAGCCAGGAAAGAGCCTTCTCCCGCGAGCTCTCTCGTCGGCCTCGTCGGGCTCGAGCGAGGTTCCCGGGCCCGGGCCGGGGGTGGGGGCGGCGCCTTCTCGAGGACGCTCAAAGCTGCGACGAAGAGTTCATCGGATGCGGATTTGAGCCCGGGCAGGGCTGGCCGCTGCCAATGCAGGGGCTCCGGTGCCTTCAGCAGACGTACGTCTCAAATCCGGAGTCCGGAGATCACGCGGGTGGTGTGCAGCCTACGACTGTGAATCACGCGGGGGCACCAGCAACCCAAGCTGCCCTAGGCACAAGCTGCTGCCTGCTGCTGCATCCCTTGCAGCTTGCTCGCGGCTCCTTCTCTGCAGCACCTATGACCCTTGGGGCTCCTTCTCGAGTTCCGAAGGGAGATTAGGTGTTCGGTGAGAGCATCAGTCTGTCAGGCGGAAGTGAGTGTGCGGGTAGCAATGTGCAAGCGAGCAGGCGAGCGCATCATCAGCGCTGTATCGCAGACCGACCGGGCCACAGTTGGCTCGACGACACTGCCGCGCTGAGCTGTCGGCTGCGGACGCGGCCACACTCACGCACCGGCAGCGCGGCTTCGATACCCTCCCAGTCTCGGTGCGGTCGCCGACTCGGCGCTGCGACTCGAGGCCGCCGCACTGGGTTGGCGGGCGTGGCGGCCAGATGCTGGCGGCGGGGCTCGCTCGCAGGTGATAAAATATGTCGCTACTCGTCCGCCCGGCTACCACCAAACAGCGCGGCACAGGGCGGCGCGGGCTCGGACGTGCTCAGACACAGGTTGGCTTGCTCACTGTCGGGTTGGCCGGGCAAGTTTCTCTCTCCCACAGGTGCGGACCAAGGACGAGCTGAGCCGCGGAGCCCCGAATTTACGTCCAGAGCTTTCGTCAGTGGGCCCTCGCCGGGAAGCAGACTAGCTCGAAGCGCAGAGCTGTAGCTCGACCTTGAAGTTCGCGAGGCCCCTGCACTCATTCACCGACAGAGCTGT
This sequence comes from Thraustochytrium sp. TN22, assembly GCA_013306675.1. Classification (NCBI taxonomy): domain Eukaryota; class Bigyra; order Thraustochytrida; family Thraustochytriidae; genus Thraustochytrium; species Thraustochytrium sp. TN22. The sequence goes on along the minus strand of JABLUY010000111.1, from coordinate 12,968 downwards.
GCTGTGCTGTCCCTTCTTGTAGGCCTAGTCCCCCCTGTGCTGTGAGCGGCCGGGCCGGGCCACATTCGCCAGCAAAGCTAGAATCCGGGGCCGCACCTCGAAGCGCGCCAGAGGTGCCGCTCTTGGCGGTGAAGCGTTGAGTCGGGCGGTCGGTACGGCGCCGCGAGCCAAGGCAACGCAAGAGGCCGAACGCCTACGCAGACTGCGCTGACCGTCAGGACGCGACCTTGTTTGGAAGCGCAAGGTGGCGTGGAGAACCTGAGGTGCACCTGCGTGGCTGTGTGCGCACACGCGAGGGTCGTGGGCACTGCCTGCACGTACGAGCTAGCCGCGCAGCACTGCGTACCAGCGTAGCGCGCTCGCGCGCGAAGGCAACATAGTGACAGGTGCGCACTGGCAGGTGCCAGTGCTGCGCCGCGCACCAGCACTGGCAGGCGTTGCACTGCACACTGGCAGATGCTGCGCCACACGCTGGCAGGCGCGCCCAGGAGAACGGCGCCGACGCACGACGACGGCTCCACCTCAGCTTGCGAGGAGGTTGGTGCGGTTGACGATGCCGCTGCCAGTGTGGCCGAGGTATGGGCTACTGCATATGCGCAGCATCTCGCACCACGACTTGGCGAGGCAAGCTCCATTGGAGCCGAGGCGGCGTGCGCTGCAGTCCCAAGTCTGCGGTGCTCCTCGCAAACACCTTCTGCGTCAACTACGTCCCCTTCCACGACCGCACAGGAAGAGCAGGACATGGAGGCGTCGGGTGAAATGCCACGCAGAGCGGTGCAGGTGGTGGAGCGCGAGCCATGGGGCAAGGTCGCGATCAAATCTGTGGACACGAGCGCAGATTCGGGCTATTCCTTGACTGCTGCGTGGTCCGAGCTGCGATTCTTTCGCAAGGCCAGGATGCAGGTGGACGGCGACGCCATCGGTCGGGCTTTCGTCGTCAAGCTCCTGTTCTGGGAGACCATGAGTGGGACGGTGCTCCTCGGCCTTGAGCACTGCTCTAACGGGGATCTCTTCGATCTCGCGAGTCGCGAGGAGCGCCTCTGCGCACATGATGCGCGTCTGTACGCAGCGGAGATCGCGAGCGCTCTGGGCTTCGTGCATGCATTGGGCTTTGTGCATGGCGACCTCAAGTGCGAGAACGTGGCCTTGGACAGCGGAGGGCACTGCAAGCTTATAGATTTTGGCCTCTGCAAGTTTCTCAAGGAGGACCAACAGACGATCAGCGAGGCGGGCTCCCTCATTTACGCGGCGCCCGAGGTCCTGCGCCGACTGCCGCACCGCATGGAACCCGACTGGTGGAGCTTCGGGGTGCTTGTCTACGAGCTTGCGTACGGCAGCGTGCCATTCTACCGGGAGGACCCGCAAGACCTGTGCGACGCGATCTGCGTGGAAGACTTTACTCACGGTAGGGCCCAGGATGCGGTCAACATATGGGAGGAGATTTCTCTCATGAGCTTTTTGGAGGAGCTGTTGCGGAAGAACTCGATGGACCGCCTCGGCTCCCACGGTGATGCTGAGGAGGTGAAGGCACACCGCTTCCTGCGCGGACCAACTCCTTTGAAGCACCTGCCAATGCTCAACCACGGGGGCGCGCAGGCGGTGGCCTGGACGGTCAGCGCGCAGGCGGCGGCCTGGACGGTCATGGACCTGGACCGCGGTGTCCTGCCGGCGCCGCACTGGCTGGCTGCTGAGCAAGGGCAAGACGCTTGCGAGGCGGCGTCACGACCCGTTGGTTGCTGTGGCGACTGCATCCGTCGGCGAGACGAGCATCTCTCTCTATCCCTCACGATGACAGCACCGTCGCGTGCGCTCTTCTCGGCGTCTTTTTGAAGACGCAAAGGAGGACAATTCGGTTTTTTGGTTTGGCTCCCTGCCGGAGCAGCGAAACAAGAAAGGCATCCCCTGCTTGTCTGCTAAACATGTTTCATGTGAGGTTATGTGTACGACCATCGCGCCACTGCAGCAGAGAGGCCCCAAAAGAAAAGGAGAAAAAAGGGCTGAGGAGGTCGACGCTCCTCGTGATAGCAGGCCCGCTCGCTAGAGCCAGGCAGGCAGGCAGCCAGCTCTTTTCAAGGACGCACTGAAGCTCTTTTCAAGGACGCACTGACAGTGTACGAGCCGAGAGTGAAGGAGTACCTCGTTGCTGCTACATACAACCTCTCGCCACGACTCGCCCAGTTCCTCACCTTTTCGAGTCTAATGCGCGTCGCATAGGCGCACACGAGAGTGTGTCGTTGCCATGGTCATCGTTGTTAGCGTCGCTGCCGAAGATAGTCCTTCTTTAGAGGAACTTCTTGCCGGCCTTGGCATAGTCAACGGCAATGGGGGCCGGGAGGAACTGCTCGCCGTACTGGTCAGCCATGCGGTTCATGTCGTCAACCCACTTCTGGCCGAGGCGGTCGAAGATCTTGATGGGGCCACCGCGCGGGATGCCAATGCCGGCACCCATAATGGCGGCCATGTTGGCGTCGACCGGGGTGGCGACGACCTCCTCCTGGATGCAGTAGAGCGCCTCGTTGATGAAGGGGTAGGCGACGCGCTTCTGGATCTCCTCCTCATCGAGCTTGGGGCCGTCGCGCTTGAACTTTTCGATAATGGCCTTGGCCTCCGGGTTGACCTCCTTCTTGGCCTTCTTGGCGGCCTTGCCGGTCGGGTAGGTGTAAAAGCCCTTGGAGGACTTGCGGCCGAGGAGGCCGGCGTCGACGAGGGCCTGGAGGAGCTTGGGCTCGCCGCCGGTCATGCGGACGCCGAGGTCGGCGGCCATGGTGTGCTCGACGTGCATGGCGACATCCATGCCGACCTCGTCACAGAGCGTGACGGGGCCCACCGGGTTGCCAAAGTTCTTCATGGCCTTGTCGATGGCCTCGAAGTCGGCGCCCTCGACCAGGAGGCCGGTGGTGGCAGCCATGGAGGTGGCGAGGCAGCGGTTGACGAAGAAGCCCGGGACGTCCTTGCAGACGACGACGGTCTTGCCCTGGCGCATGCCAAGGTCAACGGCGCGCGAGATGATCTCCTTGGAGGTGCCCTCATGCGGGATGATCTCGAGCAGGGGCATGCTGGGGACCGGGGAAAAGTAGTGCATGCCGAGGACGTTCTCCGGGCGCTTGGCGCCCTTGGCGATCTCGGCGATGGGGATGGCCGAGGTGTTGGTGGCGATGATGGCCGAGGACGGGACGACCTCCTCGAGCTCCTGGATGACGCGGTGCTTGAGGTTGATCTCCTCGAGGACGGCCTCGATGACGCAGTCGACGTTCTTGAAGTGCGCCTGCCAGTTGTCGTCGTTGGTGAGGCCGACGATGCGGGCCATGGCGACGTCGCGGGCGTAGGGCTCCATCTTGCGCTTCTTGACGCGCTTGTCGAGCTCGCCCTGGATCTGGCCCAGACCGCGGCTGAGGCCCTTCTGGTTGACGTCCTTGAGCAGCACGTCGATGCTCTTCATGGTGGAGACCTGCGCGATACCGGCGCCCATGAGGCCGGCGCCAATGACGGCGACCTTCTTGACCGGGTCGGAGGGCTTGCCGAACTTGTTCTGCTTGAGCGCCGTGGAGCCGAAGAAGATGCCGCGCAGGTTCTCGGAGACCTCGGTCTGCGTGAGCTCGCCGAAGGCCTTGGACTCGGCGGCGAAGCCGGCCTTGGGGCCGTTGTCGGCGCCGGCGCGCACCACGTCGAGGATCTTGGGGATGGCCGGGTAGAGGCCGCCACTCTGCTTGAGCGCCTGCTTGGAGGCCTGGTCGAAGAGCACCATGCGGCCGAGCGGGTTGTCCTCGAGCAGGCGGCCCATGAGGTTCTTCTTCTTGCGCTTGACCTTGAGCGAGCCCTCGGCGATCTCACGCGCGGCCGCCACGGCGGCGTCGCGCAGCGCGAAAGGGTCCACGACCTCGTCGACGAGGCCCAGGCGCTTGGCCTTGTCCGGCTTGGCCGGCGCGCCGGTGAGGATCATGGGCAGCGCGGCCTGGATGCCCACGAGCTGCGGCAGGCGCTGCGTGCCGCCGGCGCCCGGGAGCAGGCCGAGCTGGACCTCGGGCAGCCCCAGCGAGGTCTTCTTGCCGGAGGTCGCGATGCGGTAGGTGCACGCCATGGCCACCTCGAGGCCGCCGCCCAGGCAGCTGCCGTTGATGGCCGCCACGATGGGCTTCTTGCTGTTGGCCAGGCGGTCGCACATGGCCTGGCCCATCTGCGAGGCCTTCTCCGCGTCCGCCGCGGACTGCATGTTGTCCAGCTCCTTGATGTCGGCGCCGGCGATGAAGTTATCCTTCTTGCCCGAGATGAGCACGGCCGCCTTGATGGAGCTGTCCTGCTCCAGCGTGTCCAGCAGGTCCGAGAACTCCGCCTGCATCTTGGTGCTGATGGTGTTCACCTTGGACTCCGGGTCGTCCAGCGTCACCACGGCCACCTCGCCCACCTTCTCCAGCGAGAACCGCCCGCCCGTGGCGGCGGCCGACAGCATCGCCACGCGCTGCTGCGCCGCGCCCAGGCTGGCGGCCGCGGCGCCGCCCGCGCGCCGGGCCGCGCCCGCGCCCAGCCCCAGCATCTTTCTCGCCTCCGAGAGTCGCCGCGCCGCTGCTCCCGCCGCCGCTCGCGCCGCCGTCCGCGCGTGGATCCTCCGCCGCCGCCGCCGCCGCGCGTTTCGACTTTAGATTTGCTTGCACTCGGCCCCCGGGCCGGCCTCGGAAACAATGATTGATTGATAGATGGATACCAGATAGATACCGCCCTCCCTCTCGTGACGCGCAGCGACCGAGGCTGGTTCCACTACGCCTGCGCGGCCTGCGCTGCCGGGCCTGTGCCAGGCCAGTTCGGGGTATGGCGCGCTGCGGCCGCGCCCTCGCAGCCCCGCGCCGCGCTGCGCTGCGCTGCCAGTGCGCTGCCCTGCACTGCGCTGCAGCCCCGCGCGCGCAATTTCGATTTCAATGGGACTGGCCCCGGCGCGAGCAGGGCCGGGTGCAAGCCGCGGTGCGCATTACAGACCGGGACGGCCCCGGCCGGTCCCGCTGCAACCGCCCTCGGTGCTTTTCACGACTCGGACTTGCAAGTCTTGCATGCAGTGGTCATCAGGATGAGGACTCGGATGGCAGTGGTGCCGCGGCAGCGGTGCGGTGGTGCAGACATCACTAGTTGTTGAACCTTTCCGTCTGTGATAATCCTACCGGACTTGTTTATCCAGGTTTGTCCGACTCCGTCCGCTTCATGACAGAAGGGGAAGGATATACTTTCCCGGACCTGGTCGTGGAAAGACGCGGAAAGATTGTCGAGGCGCCGAGTCTTGGGTTGGACGCACTCGGACGGAAGCTGTGGGCATTGGCTGTGGATAAGTCGGAATTCCGGAACTTCTGGTCCAATGACGAAAGTCCGGGGCCGGTGGTTGAGCTGCGGCGCTGCGACGCTGCGGCTGGTGGTTAAGCTCAGCCTGCAAACCGTCAAAGGCGTCGCGGCAGCCGCGTCTGCAGCGGCGGTGGCGGTGGCGGCGGCGGTGACGGCGGCGGCGGCGGTGGCGGTGGCGGTGGCGGCGGCAGCGGCTGCGACAGCAGCGGGGCCGCAGGCTGAGGCGCCGATGGGTACATGCGGAGCCCAGTCCGTGGTTGCACTGGTTGGCTCAACCTCGACTCCAAGACCGATGAGCCTGAGCGACAACGACGGCAGCGACGACAGCGACGATGACGACGGCGTCGGCCGCGACCTTGTTGGCGAACAAGGAGACAGTTCTCAGGGTAGATCAAGCCCCTCCGTGCTGTCCACGTCGGAGCCAGGCTCTGATGCTGCCGCTAAAACGTGCGGCAGTCCAGCGACTGCGAGCTCAGGCGGGAACTCGGGCTCGGAACTGATATCCACATCTAGTAGCTCGTCCTCCCAAGCGAAAACGACGGACCACACCAACCCGGGGTCCTGGGCGACATATTTTGGAGGCATGAAGCGGAAGCCGACGAAGAAGGTTCAGGCCGTGAAGCCGAAGCGGCTGAAGTCGTCAAAGGCCCAGGCGAAGACCGGAGCCACGGCCAACGAGGTGACACCGAAGCAAGGCACGTGCCGGAAGAACGAGCGCATGGACCACAAGCAGTACGTCCAGATTGCAATCGATCATGACCTTGTCGAGATCAACCCGGCCGAGGAAGGCGACTCCCACGTGTGCAAGGTGTGTAACCAGCCTCAAAGCTGGAGCACGAACCGTGCGAACTGCTACCGTCACTTCAAGCGCTGTCACAAGGAGCATCACGGGCTCGTGCTCAAGGCGATCGAGGAGCTCGCGTCCAGGATCGAGGCCGAGGTTGACGCCGAGGTCGAAGCGAAGCTGGTCCGGGCTCAACAGACGTTTGGCAACTCGAAGCGCCCGGCGGCAACCCTTCGCGAGCGGCGCTTGCTCAACATCGAGTTCACGCGCATGATCATCGACGCCAGCCTCCCGTTCAGCCATGGTAGGCTGCCTTCGCTGCGTAGGTGGGTGAGTCTGATGTGCCCATTTGACTACACACCGCCCGTTGAGAGCACCGTGAAGGAGATCATGCATGCCGAGAAGACCTGTATGGTGCAGTCTATGTACGCGAGCATCAGGGCGTTGTGCGACCGCGCGGGGCTGCCACGGCTTGTCCTGCAACACGACGCCTGGAGCAGCTACAAAGGTGACTCCTTCCTAGGGATCCAGCTTCGCTGGCTGGACGATTGGAAAGTGCGCGTCATGACTCTCGGCATGGACCCCTTCAACGAGAAGCACACCGGCATGAACATCGCGCAGCGCCTGCGCGAGACCGTTTCAGATCTGCTCAACGACGCCTCTGCCGACGCGGAAGCGACTAGCCAGGACGCGGAGGAAGACGACGAAAACCAGGAGGTTGGCAGCGTCGTGGAGGATGCAAAGTTCAAGAAGCAGGTGGCCGCGGTCATCTCAGACGGCGCAAGCAACTGCATCGCCGCAAACGAGGCGCTGGGCGTGCCATACGAGCATTGCGCTGCGCATCGACTCAACCTCTGCGTGCAGCACGCCTTCGGCTTCCTCATCAGCTCCAAGCTGACCAACGAGCTGCTGCAGACCGTCGGCCTGACCGGCCTCAAGGATGTCGACGAGCTCGCCGATGCCATGGGCCCAGAACTCGAGGCGAGTGCGGTGCCAACCGCGGACTCACTCGTGCGGATGTTCGCCCTCACAACGACTTCACAGGGCACGGCATCCAGCGTGGATGTCGACCAGCACAACCTGCACCAGCTCTGGGAGATCTCGGCAGGAATTTACGGCGCCCCGTCCCAGCAAGCGCCACTTGACGACCTTCGCAGCGATATCATCGCCAAAAACGTCTCCTACGAGTTCTTTGAAGAGCGCGGCCGTCAGGCCGCACGCGTCTTGCAAGGAGGCGAGACGATATGGACGAACGAGAAGCGCGTGCTTACGACGCTAGTAGCCCGAATTAAGCTGCGCAACAGCTTCTTGACGCGCTCACATGTCGCCGCGAACGCGCTGACGGCTATCTGCAAGGTACTCGGAATCAAGAAGACCCGGGCGCCACGCGAATGCGCGACGCGCTGGAGCGGCTTCCTGTCGCTCGTCGAGTTTCATGCTACAGTGTGGCCCGCCTTCGAGCTGCTCATCTCAACAAAGAAGGACATCAAGAACTGCAAGTGGATCAACAAGGCTCAGCAGGAGACGATCATGAAGATCGCTGAGCGCATCACCTGCTCAGGCAGGTTCGATAAGATGAGCGCGCTGCGCGCCACGGGCGACGAGGAGCTCATACTCCCGGAACTTCAGCAACTCCTGTCGCAGACCTACCGCGTGCAAGCCTTTGCGCAGCGCTTTCACAAAACGCGCGCGCAGATCTTCGTCGCTGTGGAGGGCCTCAAGGGTGCTCTCTACGACTCCTACAACGTCGTCTCATCGCAGAGCGTGAAGGCGGCGATCAAGCTCCGCGGCGACATCTCGTCCAGCACCATGGCAGAGGCGAACCTCGAGCCCGAGGCGCGCACAATCAAATTCCTGAAGCTTCACCCCGTGACCCGCATGGTCGCGCACCGCCTCGTTGCCTTCCTGGACCGGTACTTCGACCCGCTTTGGACATCACCCAAGGGTTCCGATGCGAGGCCCGGCACAGACCCAGCATCAATCATGCTCGCCCTCGAGATCCCTTTTCGCTCGACGCAGCTGCCTCAGATGCTCCTCGCCCGCGCATCCGTTCTTATCTGCGTCGGCCGTGCTGAGCTGCTGCGCGAAGTCGCATTCGGTCGTTCTGTGGGGCTGCGTGGCTTCGGCTCGGAGGTGGACGGCCTGAGGAGGATGCACGAGAATGCGTTGACCAAGCCTATCCTGCTTGGTCTGATGAAGACGGTCGCTAACACCTGCCAGAGCAAGATCAAGGATCGATCTTTCATCGCACGGGACTTCATCGAGAGCCAGGTCATGGAGCTCATCGTCGAGGAGCTACTGAACGAGGAGCCGCCGACACCTGAGGTCTGCACAACGCCAGACACATTCCCAAACGATTATACCTTGGGCGACAGCGACAGGTCTGGCGACAATGAGGACGAGGTTCTGGACGACTTCATCTTCAAGGTGGTACCCATCTCGCCGGCCTCTCTGACCCACGCGGACACCGACCGTACCAAAAGCACCCGAGAGAGAGCCAAGGAGGTGGCTTCGCGCGAGCTATCCTTTATTCGCGAGGAGACCCGCAAGATGGAACAGAACGAGTCGCGGAATCTACAAGGTATGACGTATTCGAAGCTGTGGTCCTACTCAATGGATTGCACAGAAGCCAGCCTGGGCAAGGACATCAGCACCAAATGGTTCAAGACCTACGAGAGCCACGTCAAGCACGTTGCAATGGTCTTTGCGCACAACTACGTGGTCGATCCAACGACCTGCTCAACCGAGAGCATGTTTAGTACTGTGGCGCTCGCGCAGAGCCAGCGCCGCAAGGGCCGACTTCTCTCCCAGAGCCTGTCTACGTACGCCTTCCTTAGGAACAACGGGTCCAACCTCTGCGACAGCACCGAAGTCCTCCGGCACATCGAGGCGACTGCGAAGAATCGTGTTCGCGCTCCCCAAGTAAAAAATTAAGAACATTTCCACCTTGAGAAGTACCACGCATCCACCCACCTACGAACTCGGGATAAACGCGGAAAGGCCCGGTCGCGCTGGTGAATCTTGGGGGACTCGGACGGAGCCGCTTCGCAATGGGCCTTCACTGGAGAAGCTTGGAAAGACTCGTGCGTGCTCCATCGATCGTTTGGAGAGACACGGAAAGATACACTCCCCTGTACGCGAACACGGATTGAGAATGACGGAGAGATTGTGGGGAGTGTGGGCCGCTGAGGGAGACGGACTTGGCTCAGAGGCGAGTCCGCTAATAACTTGCGATGTCTGCGGTGGTGGTAGTCCTTGACGCGGACAGTGGAACTGCAGTGCAATGCCAGTGGCCAGCCGCGCAGAAAAACTTGTGCAAAAGGTGGCGGTGATCACCGGTCGGCGTCGCTGCCGACGCCTGCCGTGATAAAAGAGTCGCGGCCGGATCACGACGTGATTGACAACAACAGGATGGAAAATGGATGACAGAATCTGGAAAGAACGCCGCACCAAGGCAGGCAGGCAAGGCATGCAGGGGCAGGGAACACACAAAAAAGTAATGGGCAGGGGACGTCACGCATCAGTTCTCGCTGATGTACTCGATGTTGTCGGAGACCCACAGGAGGGCCCAGATCCAGGGGACGTTCATGACGATCGCGAGAATGAAGAGAATGTAGCCCTGGCGCTCCCACGTGCGGATAGCCTTTTTCACGGCGAGGCGGATGGTCTCCTTCATGGTGTCGCCCTTCTCGGTGACGCGCTCGGGGTAGATGATGTCGCCGCGGTCAGAACAGGACATGAGGACGGAGAAGTTGTGGATGACGACCTGGCGCCAGAGGATGCGCACGAGGGCGCGTGCGCCGATGATGCGGGAGATGTTGAGAATGACAAAGACAGCGAAGATGCCCATGCCGACGAAGAAGTTGGCATGAACCCAGTACTCGGCGGAGCACGCGGCGTCGAAGGTGACGGAGCGCAGGACGGCCTCGTTGGGACCCTCGGCCTGGCTGGAAACCTCGTTCTTGCCACGAATGGCCTCGCAGCCAACGACGTTGTCACAGACATAGATGGCTGTTTGCGTGAGCGGGCCGAACTGCAAAGAGAAGACCGCGTCGAGGTTCTGCGCCTCAAGGGTCGTGCCGAGGCGCAGGTCGATGGCGGCAAAGTCCATGCACTCGGCCATGGCCTCGTTCTGCGCAGCGACGGTGAGGTAGCGCTCGTAAAGTTCGTCGAAACGGTCGACCTGCGCGTTGTACAGCACGGTGTCGTCGAAGGTCTGCACGTTGCACTCGAGGTCGCGACCGACATTGATATCGTCGGTGCGCTCGATGGCGAGGGTGTCGCCCTCCGTGCAGGCATATTGGAAGCTGGCCTCGTAACCGTTGCGGTAAAGCATGGTGCCGGTGGCTTCGCCGTCCCGGACGCCGCGCCAGTCGGTGCTCACGCACGAGTCGATGTACTCGTAGTAGAGCGGGCTGTAGGCGTACCAGAAGCTGCCAAAGCAGACGCCAATGGCGGTGACGGAGAGAATGGTGATGACGATCGGGTTGAGGAGGATAGCGGCAATCTTCTGCAGCGGGGTCTTCTTGGGGCCCCAGCCGGCGCCGGCGTCGGCCTTGATGCGGGCATCGCCAGGCGGCGTGGCCAGGCCTGTGAGCGACCAGTACTTGTGGATGATGAGAACAGTCTGCATGACGCGGAAGACGGTGTCGAACACGAGGATGAGGTCGCTCATCTCCTGCATACCGCTGGATACCTGCAGAATGACGCTCTCGTCATAGGCGTAAAAGTCCCAGGTCGAATGGTCCGTGAGAGATGCAAGGAGGTCCTTGGTGGTGATGTTGGCGCTGTAGGAGGACGTGGTCACGTTGGCGTCGGGAGCCTCGGACACGTCGTCTGAACTGGACGTGGCGAAGATATTGTTCAGGCTGGAAGTGTAGTTGATTCCAAAGGCTTCGCCGGCTGCGGCGAGCTCGTCCAGAGTCTCATTCGCGTCGTAGCCGACATCGGGCGGATCGTAGTCCGAGTCCCAGCCGCCCGAGAAGCCCGTGGCGCGCGAAACCGAGTCGGCCGTGGCAGCCTCAAAAGGTGCGCTGGTGTCAGAGACGCCCGTAGTCATGCCGCTGTACAGAGAATCAAAGCCCGAGATGACCGAGGAGGTATCCTGAACACCACTGAAGCTGTATGCTGCAGTGTTAAAGGAGGGGGCCGTGGCATCCGACTCGGACGGAATGTTGCCCACAGAGCCAATGAGGTCGTTGATAGTCGCCAGGTTTGCGTTGACAGCGCTGATGGTCTTCTTGTACTCGGTCATCTGCTGCGTGGCATTGTTCACGTAGTAGGTGGCGCCGGTCTTGAGCTCGCCGAACAAAGCGGTGCCGTCATTGTACATGCTCGCAAGCTTGTCAAAGATGGAGATTCCCGAGGAGCAGGAGCCGCCGGTCTCAATACAGCCCTTGAGCGCTTCGATATTGGCCTGGAAGTTCTCGTAGACTTCGGTGATGTTGGGCACGCTCTTAAGGAGCTCCGCCTCGATGGCCTCCATCTCGGCCGTCTTGTTGGCGTAGTACTCTGTGTCATAGCGGCGCTTGCGCTCGAGCTGAAAGGCCAGGTCCTCGGCTACCGCTTCCGAGTTGGACTGGTAGTCGAGGCCCTCCCGGAGCGAGTTGAGCGCGGCGGCCTCGCCGGCCACGAGCGCGTCAATGAGCTCGCACTCCTCGGCCGTCGAGTTGGAGCGGTCCGGGGACGACGCGTCCAGCGTGATGTTACCGAGCTCAGTCAGAGTGTTGAGCTCCTGCTGCGTGGTGTTGTACAGCGTTTCGGCGATGGTGATGTTGGCGGCGAGCCACTCGAGCCATTTCACATTGATCACCTTGGCGGCGTTACGGCGTGTGATCTCGGCGGCGTACGTCAGATTGAACTCGCGCTCGCAGGCATCCGCCACGACGGCAACGTCAGTCGCGTAATTGCTGCGTGTGGTGAGCGTGCTCGAGTAGGCGAACTCGGCCAAGTCGTAGACTTGCTCGAGCTCGGGCACCGGGATGTAGGACTGGACGATGTAGCGCGCCACGCCGTACGAGGTGGCCCAGAGCCAGCAAACGGCGATCAGCGCCAGCCAGATGCGCTGGCCATACTTGCGGTCCATCACGCGATGGCCGACGGCCATGCCGGCGCCCTTGACGCCGCCCTTGACCCTCGTCATGGCGGTCTTGGAGGCCGGCGTATCGGCCACAGGCGTGGCCACCACGGTCTCCATGTCCTCCTCGTCCGACGAGGCGCCCGACTCCTCGAAGGCGTACTCGTGGTGCTCATTGTCCCTCTGGAAGATGTGCGGCATGTGCAGCGTGCTGCGCCGCCTGGTGCCCCCCACGCTCGTCCGCCCGCGGCCGCTGCTGCGGCCCAGGCTGAAGCGCGCCGACACGCGCGACACGAAGTGCCACGGCGTCCAGTCCACCTCCTCGGCCGTCGGCGGCGCGCTCGTCGGCACCGGCGGCGCCGGCCTCGCCTCGGGCAGCGGGCCCTCCGGCAGCGGCGGCGGCGCCGCCGCGCGCGGCGCCGGCGCCGGCGCCCGCGGCGGCGCCGCCGGCGCCACGCGCCCGTCGCCGCGCGCCGGCGCCGCGCCCGCGCCCGCCGCCTCGCGCCGGTACATCGCGTTCGACGACTCCACGGACGCCTCCCCCGCGCGCACCACGGCTTTGCGCGCGCCCGCGCCGCCCATGCCGCCACCACGCCGCGCGCTCCGAAAACTAAAGCAGACGCTGCTGAGACGCCTCGCCCTGGCCGGCCTCACTTCCGCAGCACGCGCCGCGCGCGCCGCCCGCGCCTGCCGTCAACTCGCGGGCGGGACCGCCAGCCGCCGCCGCCGCCGCCGCCGCCGCCGCCGCCGCCGCCCCCGCCGCCGCCGCCGCCGCCGCCGTCCGCG
>JABLUY010000110.1:0-114651 GCA_013306675.1 Thraustochytrium sp. TN22 | reverse complement strand
GTGTGCACGCGGCGCTGGTGCTGCTGGGCGACGATGGCAGCGGCGCGGCAGTAGTTGTTCAACTTCAGCAGCGCGTCACGCCTGACGGCCTGCATGTCTCTGGCCAGGTGCGGGGCGGGCGCGGCCTGTCAACGAGCGCAACGCGCAGGAGGCGGCGCCCGTCGAGGGCGACGGTGACACTGCGCAGGAGGTTTTCTACGAGGAAGACCTTGCCGCGGCCGAGGCGTCTACGGCGGAGGTGCCTGTGCTGGTGGCAGCACGGCGGCCTCGCCCAGGCTCGAGTGGCTTCTGAGCTCGCCGGCACGCACGGCCTCGCCCGAGAGGAGCCAAAACACCTTGACGCAGTTCTTGCCCATCTGCAGGCCCTCGAGTTGCGCCTCCACGTCGGTGGGGCCGGCCGTGTCCGTGCCTGCAGACGAAGTGGCGGCGGCCGGTTCGGGTCCGGGCCTGGCTGCGGCAAGAGAAGCGCTTAAGGCGAGGTCGAGGACGAAAAGCGGATGCGGCGGAAGTCGTCCTGCGCGCTCCTTCTGAATGCGAGGTGCGCGATGGCTTGAATGCATGCGCGAGCGGGTGTGACGCTGCGAGCCGTGCTGCATGTGCTCCTCCAAGCGCAGGACATCGAGCATGACGCGCCGGCCAGCATTCTCTACAGAGAGGATGAGACTTATCGATTCACGAGTGCCACTGGTACCACCTTGTACTTGGCACCTGTGGCTGGTAATATCGATACCCACCTGGGAGCGTGGTACCACCCTGCTTCCACCACGGCAGCTCCTCCTGCCATTCGTTTGCGCCGGCGGCCGGGCACCCCCCCGCGCGGCGCCGCTTTCGCCCGGGGACTCGGACCACCTCGTACACCCGTCAGCGTCACGTCACTGCTCTGCTCTCTGCACCTCTCTGCTCGATGGCAGTCGGAAGATTCGTGCCTGCGTCGCCTTCCCGACCTCGCCATCCCACCGCGCGCCGCGCCAGCATCCTTCGCCGCTCTCGTGCCGCGCTCGCTGGCGCAGCCTCGCGCGACTGCGCGGCCGGCGACCGGGCCGCCGGGCCTTTGTGCTGCCCTGCTCTCAGCAACGTAAGCGCTGCGGTGCCCCTCTCGCGGATGGCACGTGCAGCGGCAGCCAGGGCCGCGCGTGCTCGTGGTGAAGGGTAGAGGATACGTCGCGCGCTGCAGCTTGCTGAGAGCGCAGGCAGACCGCGCAGACCCTCAACCAACGCCGCCGCTCGCGCGAGCATGGCGGGCAAGGCGATCTTCGCGCGTTTCAGTAAGGCGGCGCGAGCGGGCGCAGCCGCCCCGGACGCCGCGCCGGCGCCGCCGAGCCGGACCGCCCCCGCCCCCGAGGCGGCCGCCGCCGGAGACGAGCTCGAGCTGGTGACGGTCTTCCTGTCTTGCACGTGGAGCCCGGATGTTGTTGCGCGGCTCGAGCGGGTCATGGCGTGGTTCGTTGAACATACAGAGCTCCGTATCGCCATGATGCTCGGCGCGCAGCAGGCGCACGCGCACCTCGAGAGCTGCATGACGAAACAGATCGATGCGTGCGCCGTTTTCCTGGCGTGCCTGACCAAAAGGTACTGCGAGGCCGTCGACCGTGGCGACGAGACCGAAGATTGCCAGAAGGAGTTCGCGTACGCTCGCCTCAAGAAGCCAAACAGGCTGCTCGGCATGGTGATGGGGAAGGACGTACCGTGCGAGGGCTCCTGGGAGAGCGAACGCCTTCACCACCACGAGACGTACGCAGACTTTGACGCATCCATGTGGGCGCTCGCGCGGCTCATCCGGAACAAGGCCGACGCACCGCTCGTTGTGGACGTACGGCCTTCTGGTGGCGGAGCAAGACCGCCTCCGTTCCAGCTCTGTTCCGACTTCAGCTTCGAGGGCCGCAAGAAGGCGCTCGAGTACGAGGCCGGGACCCAGCTCTTTATCCTCCGCGAGTTCGAAGACTGGGCCAAAAGGTCCGGCTGGGACTCGCGCATTTTGGCCATGCTCGGCCCTGCCGGCGTTGGCAAATCCGTCACCATCGCCACCATCTGCGCCGTTCTGCTCGGTCTAGCGGCACCCAAGATGCCCAGACGATCCATCGCGGCCCTCGTCTCGCAGCCCCTGTCCCGCTCGCAGCCCTACATCATCGGCGCCGCCCACTTCTTCCGCTACGACGACGACGACGCCAAAGACGTGCTCGTGTGCCTGCTCAGCATCGCCAACCAGCTCGCCGCGGTCGTCCCGGGCCTGCGCGACCAGTACACGCCCGAGCTCATTGCTAACGCCGCCAAGCAGACCAACCCGCTCACGCTGTTCAAGCGCATCATCGCCGAGCCGTGCTCGGAGGTCGCTGCGCCCGCGACGCGCGTCATCGTGGCGCTGGACGCGCTGGACGAGGCCGACCCCGAGCAGCGCGACGCGCTCCTCCGCATCATTCGCCCGGAGTGGAGCCGCAGCACGCCCGACTGGCTCGGCCTCCTCGTCGCCTCGAGGCCCGAGGACGAGATCCGCGAGCGCCTGCTCCACTACGATCCTCTCATCCTCGACCTCGATGACGAGCGCAACAAGGCCGACGTCGCCAATTTCCTCCGCGCCAAGCTCAAGGACTTCATGGCCAGCGACGCGGAGCTCAACAAGGCCCTCCCCCAGCTCGAAGAGAGCGCGCAAGGTCTCTTCTTGTACGCCGCCATGCTGCACAACAAGCTCCATGATGACGGCGTGAGCAAGCTGACGGCCGACCAGCTTGCCGGCCTCTTGCCCTCCGGCCTCGACGCCATGTACAAGGAGTACTTCGACAGGCTGCTCAACGGGCCGCTGCAAGGCGACAAGAAGGTCTACCGTGCCCTTCTTGGCGCCATGTGCGCTGCGCGCGATCTTCTGCCCGTTAGCGTTGCCGCCGAGGTCCTCGGCCTCGACATTCTTGAGGCCGAAGAGCTGCTCGCTAGGGCTGCTCAGCTCCTCGACGTGGTCGGCACCACCGTGCGCTTCATCCACAAGTCCATGCCCGACTTCCTCACCGACCGGGCCCGCGCGGGCAGGAAGCTCTTGGTCAAACGCAGGCAGGGCCATGCCAGGCTTGCCAAGGCCCTCCTCAACGACCACGCAACTTTCGCGCTCAAGCACGTGCTGTACCACCTTGCGGAGAGCGGCCAGGTGAACAAGGCGCTCAAGCTGCTCGACACCTGCACCTGGGTCCATGAGGTTGTGTCAGCCGAGAAGTCGCCCGCCGCTCGCCGTGCCTTCGTCATCGGCATTCTCCGCGACGCTCGCCGGGCCAAGCTTGACACCAAGAGCGACACGCCCAAACTCCTCAGTGAAAGTATGCTCGCCATTACCGCCGACCCAGACCAGCTCGCCGGCCAGGTCCTCGCGCGTATCGCCGACCCCGACCACCCCCTGCGGCGCACGCTCGAACCGCCACAGAAACCGTGGCTCTGCCCCGTCAAGCAGTCCCTTCCCGCGCTGCGCTTTGTGCTGGGGGGGCATAAGGGCCATAAGGACCTCGTCGCATGCGTCGCTGTGGACAGCGATCGGATCGTGTCTGGTTCGTTCGACAAGACAGTGCGCGTATGGGACGCTCGCACCGGCGACCAGCTGCACGTGCTCGAGGAGCACAAGGGTTACGTCTTTAGTGTGGCTTTGGACGGCGACCGGATCGTGTCTGGCTCGCTCGACAAAACGGTGTGCGTGTGGGACGCTCACACCGGCCAAGTGCTGCACGAGCTCAAGGGGCACAAGTCTGCCGTCTTGAGCGTGGCTTTGGACGGCTACCGGGTCGTGTCTGGGTCTTCTGACAAGACAGTGCGCGTGTGGGACACTAACGGGGACTCTGGCCAGCCGCACGTTCTCGAGGGGCACAAGAGTCTTATCTGGAGCGTGGCTTTGAGTGGCGACCTGATCGTGTCCGGGTCGGATGACCAGACGGTACGCGTGTGGCACGCTCACACCCGCCAGGTGCTGCACATCCTCAAGGGGCACACGTCTGCCGTCTTGAGCGTGGCTTTGGATGGCGACCGGGTCGTGTCTGGGTCTCGCGACAACACAGTGCGCACGTGGGACGCTCAGACCGGTGACTCGCTGCACGTGCTCGAGGGACACACTGATTTCGTCAATGGCGTGGCCTTGGACGGCGACCGGATTGTGTCTGGGTCCTCAGACGAGACAGTACGCGTGTGGGACGCTCATACCGGCAGCCCGCTACATGTGCACGAAGATCACACGTCCTTTGTGTACGGCGTGGCTTTGGACGGCGACCGGATCGTGTCTGGGTCTGCCGACAAGACGGTGCGCATGATGAACGTGCAGGTGCTCCAAGGACACACGGATTCTATCACCGACGTGGCCTTGGACGGAGACCGCATCGTGTCTGGATCGTTGGACAAGACAGTGCGGGTGTGGGATGCTAGCACCGGCGAGCACTTGCTTGTGCTCAAGGGGCACAGGCACTTCGTGACCAGCGTGGCTGTGGGCGGGGACAGGATCGTGTCCGGCTCGCTGGACAATACAGTGCGCGTGTGGGACGCCCACACCGGCCAAAAGCTGCACAAGCTCAAGGGGCACACGTCAGAAGTTCACAGCGTGGCTTTGGACGGCGATCGGATCGTGTCTGGGTCGCTAGACGCCACGGTACGCGTGTGGGACGCCCGAACTGGCGCCCAGTTGCATGTACTCAAGGGGCATACGAACTGTTGTGTGCTCAACGTGGCTTTGGACGGCGACCGGATCGTGTCTGGATCCGTCGACAACATGGTGCGTGTCTGGAACGCACACACCGGCGACCAACTGCACGTGCTCAAGGGGCACGAGGACTGGGTCACGAGTGTGGTTTTGGACAGCGGCATTCTCGCCAGCAAGGACGTCCACGGCAAGGTTCTGTACTGGGACCTGGAGACTTTCGCGCGAGTGGACGCGCAAGCCGCGGCGGCGCGTCCGGACGCAGGGCATCGCGCTCTCCCCCTTGAAGTGACGAACGAAACCCAGATCTTGCCTGGCGATGGCCTCGTGGGCTTCACGACGGATTCTGCCATCAAACACTGCATTCGTCGTGGCGCCGCCATCTTTGCTGCTGACGTGTCAGGCATGGTGCATGTTCTCGAAATGAAACAAGCTGCATCTCTTGCCGAGGAGCGCGACTAGCGACTAACTTACAGTTTGAGAGGCAAAAAAAGTTGAGTTGTTTTGAGGTTGCATGCAAATAGAAAGGAATGTAAGCAGTGTTGAGTTGTTTCAAGGCGGGACCCGGGCTGTTGTTGTTGTTGTTGTTGTTGTTGTTGTTGTTGTTGTTACTCGCTGAGGTCCCAGACGCGGACGGTCTTGTCCGCGGACGCGGAGGCGAGCTTGCCGGAGGAGAGCACGAAGAGAGACTTGACCCAGGACCTGTGGCCGACGAGGGTCTTGAGACAGAGCTTGGACTCCGGGTCCCAGATCTTGATGGAGGAGTCGCGCGAGGCGGAGGCGAGAAGGCGGCGGCCGCCGTCGGGCGCGCCGGGCTGGGGCACGCTGACGAGGGTCTCCACGACGTCGGAGTGGCCGATGAGCTTGCCGGCGGGGCGGCCGAAGACGTGCTCGCGCAGGTGCCAGAGGCGGATGGTGCGGTCTGCGGATGCGGAGGCGAGGTAGTTGCCGACCTGCTTGAGCGAGCGCACAGAGCTGCGATGGCCGCGCAGGGTCATCATGAGGCGCCAGCGGCGGCGCGGGTCCCAGAGCTTGACGGTGGCGTCCTGGGAGCCGGTGGCGAGGAGCTCTACGTTGCGGCCGCCGCGGCGTACGGTGACGCGGCAGACGGCGTAGACGTGATCGGAGTGCCCGGTGAGGGTCTGCTCGCAGTCCCAGGTGTCGGTGTTCCAGACCTTGATGGTGTTGTCGGCGGCGCCAGAGACGAGGCGGCCTTGGACCTCGGCGATGGCGACGACCCAGCCGGTGTGGCCCTCGAGCACGTGCTCGCAGACCCAGGTGTCGGGGTTCCAGATGCGGATGGTCTGGTCAAAGGAGCAGGAGGCGACGAGGCCGTTGCTGAGCGTGAGGAGGCCAAAGACGCGCTCCTTGTGGCCGTCCAGGACGCGCTCGGTGCCAGGCTTGTGCTCGGCCGCTGGCGAGGGCCACACGCGCACGGTCTGGTCGCGTGAACCGGAGACGAGCTGGCCCTCTGCGGTTTCGCAGACGGCGTAGACATAGCCGCCGTGGCCCTCGAGCAGAAAGGCGCACTTGTCGTCCTTGACTGCGCTGCCGCGCACGGTCTCGTAACGGCGCAGACTGGGCACGGTGTGGTCGTCGTCGTCGTCGTCGTCGTCATCGTTAACCTCGCCGGCGGTGTGCGCGTCATCGTCTTCATCATCATCATCGGTGGCGGCGGCTTTGGTCTCCACCTCGGCGTCGTCGGATTCGCCCTCCTTGACCTGGACGCGGGCGATGCGCTCGGCGCGACGCTCGCGGCGCACCTTTTCCCAGCCGATGGTGCGCTCCCAGATGTGCAAGAGGTCGGGTTTGCTTTGGAGCTCCTCGCGAAAGGCGTCGATCTCCGTGTCGCTCAGGTGCGCGAAGCGGATGCAGCCGTTCTCCAGGATGCGAGCAAAGGCCTTGAGGCGGTCCTCCTCCTCTTCCTCATCGTCGTCCTCGTCGTCGTCGTCGTCCTCGTCGTCGTCGTTTTCGTCGTCGTCGGCATCGTTGTTTTCGTCTTTATCGTCGCCGTTCTCGCGCCCCGTCTTTCCCTGGCCAACCTTTTCGTCGTCGTCGTCGTCGTCTTCGACGTCATCGCCGCGGTGGTCCTCCTCATCGTCAGCCTGGTCGCCGTCATCATCATCATCATCATCATCGTCGGCGGCGGCGGCGGCGTCATCCTCAGTGGCAGAACGCTTGGGCTTGTCGACACCAAGCTTGGCGCGCTTGGCAGCGCCGGCGCCGACGGCCGCCGTGCGGCGGGTACGCTTCTTGGATGGGGATGCGGTCTCGGCCGCAGCATCCTTGCTGTCGGGAAGTTCAACAGGCGCGGGCTTGATGTGGTCCGCGCCGGAGCGGTGTGAGGCCCAGCGCATGAGGGCACGCAGCACAGAGGCTTCGCTGTGGCACTTGAGGTTGTCGCGGCGCAGAAGGCGCTCGACGGCGTCCGAAGTGAGCTCGAGCCACTCGTCCTCCTGAGTGACGCGCATGAAGTGGTCGCTGAGGTACTCGTCGGCGAGCTCTTCGAGGCGGCCGCAGTCGAAGAGGTTGCCGAGCGCGCAAATGCTGAGCGCGTTGCACGGCTGGAGCTTTTGCAAGAGGTAGTCGACGCAGAGGTCGACGCCGCCCTGCAGGCCGAGGAAGTGGCAGGCGCGCAGCGACTCGGACACGTTGGCGTCCGAGAGCGCGAGTGAGCCGGTGTAGACGAAGTTGATGGCACGGAAAAACGCCGTGCCCTCGACGTGCGCGACGTCGAGTGAGAGGCAGGAAACGCCGTCGTGGCCGCGCGAGAGGCCGGACTTGCGCATGAGCTGCTTGTCGACCGCCCCGGTCCCCTCCGGGAAGCTGGTCGTGGACAGAGCGGCATGCGCAGCGGCGCGCGCGGCGGCGTGCGCGGCGCGCGCCGCAACGCTGTTGCTCCCCGTACTCTCGCGCGCGCTGGCGACGCTGCTGCTGCTCTTGCTATTACTGCTGCTGTTGCTGCTGCTGCTGCTGCTGCTGCTGCCGTTCACGAGGGCGGCGGCCTTGTTGCTGGTGCTGGTGCTGCTCGTCGGCTTGGCTTCGGTGACGGCTTTGACGGCTGCCGCAGCGGCGACGGCGGCCGCGGCCGCG
The DNA here is from genome assembly GCA_013306675.1 of Thraustochytrium sp. TN22. Taxonomy (NCBI): domain Eukaryota; class Bigyra; order Thraustochytrida; family Thraustochytriidae; genus Thraustochytrium; species Thraustochytrium sp. TN22. Next base: position 106,904 of record JABLUY010000110.1, on the reverse strand, counting down.
GTCTCGGCGGCGGCCGAGCTGCTGGCGCTGCTGGCGCTGCTGTAAGCACCGTGCAGGTTACGGTCCTCGGCCGAGGCGACACTGTTGAGGCGGCGCAGGCCGCGCAGCGCGTGGCGCAGCAGCGGCGAGACCGCGGTGACGACTGTGCTGTGCATGCGCATGTTGGCGAGTCCGTCACCGCCACAGACGATGGGCAGGCCCTTGAATTCCTGCAGCACCTGCTCGCGCGGCGCGATGCACTTGACGAAGACCACGAGGTCCAAGCCGTGCTTGTGCATCCAGGCGGAGCACAAGCCGGCGCGCAGGTCGCTGTCGTGCTGGTTGCTTCGGTACAGCGAGGATCGGTGTTGTGCGGGCTCGCCATTGGGCTGCATGGGCGGCGGCGGCGTCGACGTGTTGTCCCGCGCGGGCGACGCCGAGGACGGGCTCGCGGCGCGCCCCGCGCCCTCGGACCCCAGGCTGCTCGCGCGCATGCCCAGACCGGGCGAGGGCGGCGGCGGCATGCTGGACCCAGAGCTCGTCGCCAGCGGCTGCTCCAGGGCCAGCGCGTCGAACCGCTGCCGCCGCGCCTCGGGAATGCCTTCGAAGAGCATCGCGTCTGGGCGCGTGCTTCTGGGCGTGCTTCTGGGCGTGCTTGGCAAGCCTTGGCAGCCTTGGGCGAGGTCTGCCTTGGTGCGGGTCGCGCAGGTCTCCTACCTTCTCTTGCTCCTCGCTGCTTTTGCTGCTGCCGCCGCTCTCGCCGCTCGCTGCTGCTGTCGCTGTAAGTAAGCTAGCAGCTCCTGCTGCTCGCCTGCTCTGCTGATCGCCCTGCCCGCGCACGCCCGAGCACGCGAGCACGAGCGCCGCGCCGCGCCGCGCCGCGCGGCGCGAGGGAAAGAACGGGCGAGGGCGCGAGAGCGAGAGAGAGAGAGAGCGCCCTGCGCCCGGTGCGCCGGCCGTCACCGCGGCGCTGTCGCCGCCTCCCGTGCGCGCGTCCACTTGGCGCGCCCCTGGCAGGCGCGCGCCGCGGCCCGCGCCGCCGGTGGCGCTGCGCTCGGCGCGGTCTGCGCGCCCGCCCGCCGCCCGCCGTCTGGGCGCCGCCCGCCCCGCGCGCGCGGAGCCGGCGGCCAGGCGCTTCGGGTCTGCCTGCCGCGGCCTGCCGCCGCCTGCCGCCGCTGCCTGGCCTCTCTGCCCGCCGCCGCTGGCCTGGCTGCAGCCGCGCTGCGGCGGGCCTGGCCTGGCCTGCGGCGCGCGCTGAGGCCGGCGCCGGGCTCGCAGCGGCGCGGCGCGGCGGCGCGGCGCGGCGGCGCGGCGCGGCGCGGCGCGGCGGCCACGGGCCCGCTCGCTCGCCCGCCGCGGGAGGCGCCCAGGCGGGATGAGTGGCGCTGCGCCGCTGCGGCCAGCTGCCGGCAGTGCAGTGCAGTGCAGGGCAGGGCAGGCCGGCGGCGAGGCTGCGCTCGGCGACGAGACTGTGCAGTGCAGAGCGCGCGGCGAGGCGCCGAGGCGGGCGGAGGACGCTGCGGAGCGACGCCAGTACCGCCTAGATCAGCTCGCCGGGCTCGCCTCCGAGTCCGCCGGGTACGCGTCCGGGTCCGAGTCCGAGTCCGAGTCCCTTGGCGGCGCTGCGCGGCGCTCCACGGCCTCAACCAACAGGGACTGCTCAGGCAAGCGCACGCCGCACTGCAGCTGCAGGAGACGGCTAGCTAGCTAGCTCGCGCTCGCTCTGATGAGCAGCTCAGCGCGGCGCGCGCGCACGAGGCCGTACGGACACGTACGGACGGCTGGCCAGCGGCCCACGAATCTCTTGACGGGTTCTTGTACCACCACCGGCACGCGTATGATACCGCCACGCCAGCCAGGCAAGATGCTGGCTGGGCCCGGCTGGCCGCTTCTTTCCTTTTGGCCTCCTCGGCGCTTTAGCTCAGGCTCAGCTTGGTAGGTGGGCGGCGAACCTTGGCTGGCGCCGCAGCGTGCGTGCGCGCGTAGGTCGCTCCTGGGCCCGGCAGCCTCGTCTCGGGCGAAGAAGTTCTCATCGCTCGCACCACCGCACAGTTGAGGGCTTGGTGCAGCCGGCGTCGCGGTCGGTCGGCGGCTCAGCACTGCCGGTGCAGCCTAAGCTCATTTAGGCTGGCCGTGCTGGCCGTGCTGGTTGCGCCGCACCAGGCTGCGCTTGTCCGCAACGAGCGCAACGAGGCAGGCAGGCAGGCCGCCAGGCTGGCTGACTGGCTGGCAGGCAGGCTGTGGAACGGCCGGGTTGCGGTCGAGGTCAAGCGTCACTGCCGGCCGTTCAAGGACTTGAACTTGACGTCACGTCACTGCCACATCATCAACCACCCCCCACCCGCCATCACTGCACCACTGCCCGCCTGGCACATCATGCTATGATAGCCAGGCTGCACAGCCTGCACACTGCACACTGCACCCCCCAGCTCGCTGGGCCGGCGCGTGCTGCCTCTGCAGACAGTGCAGAGCTGCGCTGGCTGGGGCACGCAAGGAACGAGGCGGCATTGCATCTTCTTCGAGCCTGGACGCCTCTGTCTTGCGCGCGGCAGCCAAGCAGCCGCAGGCGACCGCAGGCGACCGGCCTGCGTCGCGTTCTGCCTGCTGGCTGGCCGTAACCGCTGCTTCCAGGCTGGGGCCGGGCCTGGCCAAGCCGGCTTGACCGGGGTCCAGGGAGACCGCATCTCGACGTCCCTCTTTCCTCAGACTGGGGCGTCTCCCGGGTCCGCCCAGGGTCATGTGGCGGTGGCCACCACAGCGCACTGCAGTGCTGGCAGCAAGCTGAGAGGTCGCTGGCGGCTGGGCCTATCCTAGATCCTGTGATGACACGGAGGCGCGGTACGCCGCCACCACGGCCAGCGACTCACTCAGGCTGAGCGAGCGCCCTGCCACTGCCAGTGCCTGGCTGGGGCCCGGCACTGGCCACGGCAGCTGGCCCTGTGCACGAAGCTTTCAGGCATCAGACGAAGCAAGGCTTGGTTGGTCCTCAGACTGCGACGGGCCACACGCCAGTGACTCGGTCGCGGAGGCTCGAGCCTGCGCTGCGTGGCCAAGTTGGTGCTTGGCGGGCAAAGGCGGCTTGGCGCTGGGATGAGACCCGGCAAGTCTCCATGTTTTCAAAAAGTTCGTCAACGACGTCAAGTGACCCTGGCGATGACAACTCTTTGCCCTTCCTACCAGTTGATGAAATTGAGGATGCACTGTATCCACGGCCTCTTGCCGGAGCCTGACTGAAGCACGGAACCGCTCGCTGGCTACCAGTGACTGACTGTCTGGCTGGCTGTCTGGCTGGTTGGCTTGTTGCACCGTCTCTGACTCCGTAAGCCGCACTGACAGGCAGCTGACGCTTTTGCTTTCAGCCTGATTTGTCCACGTTTACAAGCAGAGATTGTTGCGTTGCCTCCAAGTCGTTGTTGCGTCGCCTCGCATCGCCTCGCGGCGCCTCAGGCTCCCGGCGGCCGAGGTCGGTCCCCACGCGCACGTTCGCTTTCCTTTTGGCGGCCGCTTCGAGTCTTTAGCCGTCATCAGAGGCCGGCCTACTCGTAGGTCCCGCCCTCTGGGACCTCTCGGTGAGTCGGCCAGCTTGGCTTGGTCCTACGAGGCCGCAGTCGGTGAAGATCGGTCGTGCGATCGGCCGCGAGACGCGCGGCGCGGCGCTGCAGCGGCTGCACGCACAGCGCAGCAGAGCAGAGCAGAGCAGAGCAGAGCAGCGCAGAGCAGCGCAGAGCAGAGGAAAGCGCAGCGCAACAGAACAGTCAACAGCCTGGACCCACGACCATGAACATGCGCGGCCAGCTGCGGCGCAGCCTCAAGGTGCTGCAGCGCTCCGACCGCGAGGGCATCATTCCAATGGAGGTGCTTGCGCACGCGCGTGGCATCGTGTTCATGACACAGATCAAGGGCGCCTGGCTCTTTAGCGGCACGCTCGGGACAGGCATCTTCATGAAGCGACTCAGCGGGTCCGAGTGGAGCCCGCCGGCGTCCATCGTCATGACGAGCGTAGGCGTGGGCTTGCAGGCTGGCGGCCAAAAGGCGGACATTGTCATCGTGCTCAACGACGATAGCGCCGTGCGTGCCTTCGAGTCGTACGGCCAGCTCAAGCTTGGCGGCGACTACGCCATCTCGGCTGGTCCGGTGGGCCGGACGGTCAAGGCAGAGCTCGGCTTCTCGGGGGGCGGCTTCAGTGGTAGCTTCTCCTACTCCATGAGCCAGGGGCTCTTTCTGGGCGTCTCGCTAGAGGGCGCGCTGCTCGTGTCGCGCGCCACGGACAACAAGGGATTTTATGGCACGCGCGCGGCGCACCTGCGCAACATCGTGTCGGGCGATGTCCAGGTCCCGGCGGGCTCCAAGGAGGACGCCGTGCGAACGCTGCACCTGGTGCTCAGCAACCTCTGCGCAGGTCGCGCCTACACGGACGGCCTCGACGACTTCGGCGACGCCTTGCGTCTGGATAACGATGACGTGGGCGGCCACCCCGACTACGGAAACCGCGACCACGATGACCTCACCGACGCGCACAACACCGCCTTGGAGGCTTTGCGTATCAGCGAGCCCGACGCGCCTCCCCCGCCGCCGCCTCCCTCGACCATTGACTACTCGAAACGTGATCATGATGATCTCACGGCCGCAAGGGATGCGGCTGCCAGGAAACAGCGACAGCAACAACAGCAGCAGGTTCCGCCGCCGCCGCCGCCGCCGACGACGACCATCGACTACTCGAGCCGTGATCACGACGATCTCACGGCCGCAAGGGATGCGGCTGCGAGGAAACAGCGACAGCAACAACAGCAGCAGGTTCCGCCGCCCCCGCCGACCATCGACTACTCGAGCCGTGATCACGACGATCTCACGGCCGCCAGGGATGCAGTTGCCAGGAAGCAGCGACAGCAACAACAGCAGCAGGCTCCGCCGCCGCCGCCGCCGCCGCCTCCTCCTCCCCCTCCTTCTTCTTCTTCTTCTTCGGAGTCGCGCATGCGCCGCGCGCTCACCGACGAGCAGCGGGCCGCCGCTGCGAGCGGCAAGAGTCTGCTGACCGACGCACTCAGCCATGGCGCGTCGTCTTCGTCGCTCTCCGGCATGCCGCTCGCGTACGGGTCGACCAAGGTGCTCGTGTCCAAGGACCACCTGGTGAACGAGATGGATCCAGCCATGGCTGTGCACAACATCATTGCGGTGCGACGAGGAGATCCGCTGTTTTTGCTCGACGGAAGCCTTGACTCGGGACTGCCACCGCCATACGCGGAGTACGTCACGGTGCAGCGGCTAGCGGACGGTCGTACTGGCAAGGTCTCCAAGTACTGCCTCGTTTACTCGGCCTGACGGTGAGCCAAGCGAACGTGTGTCTGCCGACAGCCACAGTGTGTCTGCCGACAGCCCCAGGCAAGGTGTTCACGTTCACGTACTGCCTGTTGTACCTTGACCTGACACCGTGAGCCACGGCCAAGGGCAAGGCAAGATGGCTTGTCCAGCTCGTGTCAACGCTCGGTCAGTCTTCGTCCCGCACACGGCAGGAAAACAAATCAAATCAAAACAAAAAGTAAAGAAAAGAAGGGTCCGATGAAGATCTCTGTCTTGTAGGCCTTACCGTCGTCTCAAGAGGAGGTTGATCACAGCCTGGCGTTGCCGGCGCAAATGTCAGCGTAGGCTTTGGCATCGAGGGGCTTGTACTCGCGGGTGGCCGTGTCGAGGTAGTAGAGCGGGTCGGAGATGACGGTTGGGTCAATGCCCTCCTTGGCGAGGTCGACCTTGCGGTGCTTAAAAGTGCCGGTGATTTCCATGGCGGGGAGGACACGCACAAAGTGCGGGACGGCGTAAGTGGCGAGGGAGCGGTGCACATGGGCCGAGAAGGCATCCCAGTCCACCGAGGAGGACTTGGACTCGTCGAGTACGATGGCGGCCATGCAGGCGCGGCCGTCCATGCTGCCGGGCACCTGGACGCCATAAATGTTGGCCTCAAGGAGGTTGGGGAAGCTCGAGACGACCTCACCAACCTCGCCGGTGGCAACATTCTCGCCCTTGAAGCGGAAGGTGTCGCCGACGCGGTCGATGAAAAACACGTAGCCGTTGGGATCGTGGCGAATGAGATCGCCCGTGCGGTAGTAGGCGTCGCCCTTCTCAAAGGCGTCCGTGAGCACCTTCTTGGCGGTGGAATCCTCGGTGGTGTAGCCCGTAAAGTTGGGCTTCTTGGGGTCGATCCAGCCGAGGAGCTCACCGACCTCGCCGGTCGCGCAGTCGGTGCAAAAGCCCGTCTCCGGGTCGCGCACAGGGGCCTCCTCCTCCACGTTGTGCTTGACGATGCGGAACTTGGACATGCTCTTGTAGAGCGCACCGCAGCGGCCCACGGCGCCCACAGACTCGCGCTTGCCATCCAGGACGCCCTGGCAGTGGTTCATGTAGGAGATGTTGCCCTCGGTGGAACCGTAGAACTCGCCAATTTCCGGAATGTTGAAGCGCTCCTGGAAAGGCACCCAGATCTCGCGGCGCAGGCCGTTGCCGATGGCGACGCGCACGCGGTGGGCGCGGTCGACATCGCTCGGCGGCGTGTTGAGCAGGTACCGGCAAAGCTCGCCAATGTACTGCACGGCCGTCACGCCGTAGTCGGCGCAGTGGCGGAAGAAGCGCGACGCCGAGAACTTGCGCGCCAGCACGATGGTGCTGCCCTGGTTGATGCAGTTGCCAAAGCCGAGGCACATGCCGGCCGAGTGGTACAGCGGAAGGCACGTGTAGCCCACATCGTCGCCCGTCACGCCGAAAAAGGCAAAGGACTTGCTCATGCTCAGGGTGCGCAGGTTGATCATCACGCACGCCTTGGGCAGGCCCGTCGTGCCGCTCGTGTAGATGAAGCCCATGCGCGTCATCTTGTTGGCATGCGAACGCCACGCGCGCGGCGTCGGTCCTGCCGTGGCCGGCAGCACGTCCTCCAGGCGCTCCGCGCCGGCCACGCCCTGGGCGCGCACGCCGCGCAGCGTGTCATCCAGCGACAGCACCACCTTGAGGTTGCGCTCCGCCAGCTCGCTCTCCACGTCGCGCACCGCCTCCTCCACGTCCGCGTCGTAAATAAGCGCCTTGCACATGGCCACGTCCAGGCTGTGCAGGAGCGGCTTGGCCTTGTTGTTGCTGTTGATGAGCGCCGCCACCATGCCGGCCTTTTGCACGCCAAGGTAAATGGCCAGGTACATGGGGCTGTTCTCTGCGAAGACCGCCACCACGTCATCCCCCTGCAAGCCCTTGTTGCGCAGCGCCGTCGCCACGCGCGCCGCCAGCTCGTCCAGCTCGCGAAACGTCAGCCGCGTCCCGTCCTCCGCGAAGATGACCGCCGTCTTGTCTGGCTGCGCCGCCACCGTCCTCTCCCACTGGTCCACCACCGTGAAGTCGTCCGGCAGCTTCTCCAGCGGGCCCAGGATGCGCAGGGTCTTGCGCACCGTGTTGACATCGTGCATCACATTGTACTTGTTGTCCAGCGCCTTGAGCGCCGCCAGCCCGGCGCCGGCCGTCGCCGCAAGCTTGATCATCTTGTCCGTATCCATCCTGCCCTCTCGCTTCTTGCTGCTGCGCAAATCTACTGCTGCCGCCGCTGCGTCGGTGTCTGCCCGACGTCTACGCCGCCGTAGTCCTGGTCTTGGCCGCGCTGCCGCTGGTGGACCGGGTTTGCTTGCTGCCGCCCTGCTCGTGCCGGCCAAGTCCGAATCCTGGACGCGGGCTCGGATCCGCAGCCTTCGCGCGTGCGTGCTCGTGTGCGGTCACGGTCACGGTGCCAATGGCGAGGCGACGCTTCAAGTTGCGCTGCTCCCGGCGCGCCGCGGAGCCTGTGTCCGATCGAGCTCCCGCCGGTGCGGCGGTCTGGGGCTCGAGACGCCGCTTTGGAGCGGACGTGGACCGGCGCTGGCGGCACTGCCACTGCCACTGCCGCTGCCACTGCCACTGCGGCCCGCCCGGACTACGTGCCTGCTGCCATGCAGACTGCCAGTCTTGAGGCGCGCATCATCATGGGACTTCCAGCTCACGCGCATGCAGTGCAGTGCCGCCAGGATCTGCGACTGGCACTGGCAGGCTGATGATGCATTGCATGCAGATCATGATGGGACCGCTGGTGACGGCCATGGCCACTGCACGGTGTCCCCGCGGCGGTGTGTGCCTGCAGCTATAGCGTCGCGCTGCCGCCACGGCACGGCCCGCCACGCCTGCCACGCCGTAGTAATACCTGGTACCCCGTGCGCGGCACGCTTCGCACCGGCGGGCTGGCCGGCCACGGGCCGGGCGGCTCGGCCCCACTGGCACTGCGCTCCACTGACAGCAGTAGCGCACTGGCCTCGTGGCGGCGCGGAGCCTACTCTAGCTAGACCCAGGCCGCGTCCGACTCCGACTCGAACACTGGCAACGCCTACGCAACCACGAGCGACATGTCCGCCACGGCGTGCTGACTGTGAGCGCGTTCCATGGCCACGGCGGCGCTCACGCAAGCTCTTCCAGAGAGCAGAAATGGCGCGCCGAGCCTGGTTTCCTGCTCGACCGCTACGGTCGCGACTCGGATTGTGCCGTTGAGCCGACTTATGTCGGAGGTCCGGGGTGCTGCACTTCGGGTAGCGGCCACGGCCCCACGGCCACTCTGCCCAGCTCGAGGGCACCACAGCTGCGTCTGGCCCAGAGCCAACTGCTTTGGCCCACTCGCTTTCCCGTTGGTCGGACGACAGACGGTTTCTTCCAAGCCAGAGCTTTGGCGGCGACACGCGATGTGGGCCCTCGCTTAGCTTCGAGGCGCTTCGAGTCAGGTTCTTCCAGTCGGTTCTTTGGAGGTCCCAAGTAGGCGAGGGTGGCGGTGTCGCGGGGGCTAGCTGCGTGAGCGCGTCGTGATGTCACGGCGCAACGGCCAGTGCTGCGGCCCTGGCATCACGACGAGGGAGTTCGTCACACCGGCTTCTGTTGGTTGCTCCCCATAGCGTCCCGAAGCTTCGTCCATCCGTTTCGTTGCTCCAAGGATGCTGTAGTGGATGGCTGTCGCTGCTCTCCTGGTACTTGGGCGCCTTTTGCGCCGGCACACGCCGTGTGCGATGGTGGTAAAAGTCCATGAGCTTCCTCCTAGAGCAAGAGCCAAGCGGTCAACGAAATCCTCCTCAGCCCCGCCCACCTTCCCCCCCCCGGCGCCCAACCAGCCAGCCACCAACCCACCTCCTCCTTCGTGCAGAGCTTTGTGGGCCAGGCGCCGCTTGTCCTTGGCTCGCTTTTGTGCTTGATCGTTACGTACTCGCCTCGTCCAGAGCATCTCCCGCGGCCAAGCATGATCCGAAATTTGGCTCTCATGGTGGTAGCGAACAAGCGATCTTCCTGCAAGCCACAGGTGATGCGTTTTTCTGTCCTTCTTAGTTGACGAGTGACATTGTTCTCCCCACAGCAAAATAGCCTTGAACAAGCAAGGCGCTGGTCATGAAGGAAACGCGATCGCTCAGGTCGGCCCACGAGTAGGTAGGATGGTCCGCAACGGACGAGTGCTGCCCTCTTCTGCTTCTGTAGGGGGCAATCCTTTCGAAAGCTTTAGAGTTGGGGGGGAGCCCGCTCCAGACCGCAAACAGCCCTGATCGACTGACACCATGGCTCGCATCATGGCTCGGCCCGCGCTGGCTTGGGCGATCGTGAGCGTCGTGATCGCTCAGGTGAGCGGTGCCTCGCAGCGCCCGGCGCGTTTCATTGACGGCGAGGTCACGCCGGCGTTTCCTGCGTGCTCCGCGAGCTATGCAACGCCATGCGCCTTCAACAACGTCTACAGACTGGTGGAGAGCACGGCCGCGGCCGTGGAAGCCACAGCGGACGACGCTGAAGTCCAGACGCTGCTGGCCAGCGTCAACGCTGGCGATCTGAATGTGCAAGATGGCTTCGGGTTTGCGCCCATGGTCTTCGAGGTGCTCAGCGCGACGAGCGCGACGTGCGTGGCGAATGGCCGCAGCGCCGATCTGAACGGACTCTCGCTCGAGGCAATGGCGACGCAACTGGGCGACTTGACGATCCAAACCGGGCTCACGGCAGAGATGCTGGAGGCCGCGAGCCTGGGCCAGGACGGCTGGTTCCAGTTCTCCTTCGTGGCGGCCGACATGGCCGGCTCGCCGCGCGGCCACCTGGGCTACGCGCTGGAGGTCACCGGCGGTGACGGCAAGACCTATGTCGTGCTGGCCGCGCTCGTACACCGAATGCTGCCGCGGATGGACGTCGACGTGTGCCCGACGAGCACCAACCGGCGTTGCAGCATCCAGAACGTGAGGTCTTTCGTCGGCATCATGCTGGCAGAGGCCATGCTGACGACTTCTGAGGCACAGATGCGCGAGATCTTCCGCGAAACCACTTACCCAACCTCCGACATTTACCAGGCCGGCGCGTGGTACACCTTTGCCTTCGACTTTGGCGCCAATGCGGAGAACGTCACCATGGCGCACAAGATTCCCGCCTTCATCGGGCTCACCACAGACGAGATCGGCTTCCTCATTAACCCGAGCGCGCCGCCTGCCGACACGCACTCCATCTTTGTGGCTGGCGCCCTGCAGGGTGGCGGCTGGACCCTGTACATGTTCAGCGCCCCTGGTGTCGATGTGCTGCTCCCCAAGATCACCTTTGTCGTCGGCGTGGAGCGCCTCGGCAAGCGCTACTACATGGGCACGGGCTTTTACCACATCCGCGACCCGGTCACACCGTCGGCACTCTGTGGGACATGCTCGGCGGACGTCAGCGCACCCTGCGCCATCGCCAGCACGCTCTCTCTCAGCGCGCACGCCGAGGTCGAGCTACTCACGGACGTCGAGGAGGCTCACGTGTACAACAACTTGACCACCTCCGACGACTTCCAGCTCCCTGGTGGCTTTGGCGTCCTGCTGGTCGAGTACACGAGCGCGGTCGTCCGCGCCGACGGGATTGACGCTGGCACGCTGGCGCCGGACGGCTCGCTGGCGGCCGCGCTGGCGGCGCGCCACATCGACGCCTCTGACTCGGACGCCGTCCACAGCATGCTCGTGGACAAGGCCAACTCAGGCGGTGGCTGGGTGCGGCTGACCGGCGCCCGCGGCTACGGTGACTACGCCGGCTTCGTCAACAAAATCGTCAAGTACGGCCGTGAGTACTATCTTCTGCACGGCTACACCATCGAGCGCGCGCCCGTTGTCGAGGCATGCTCCGCCGCGTACTCGGCCGAGTGCTCCGAGACGAACGCAAAGGCGCTCGTGGGCGAGATCGTCACCGCCATCCAGCTCGCCGACGACCTGCAGGACGTGCTGGACGACATCAACAACGGCTCGAGTGCACAGCACTTTTTGGCGCCGGACTTTTACGCCATCGTTCTGGACTCCGACTACAACCTGCTCGCCTATGGCGACGTCGATGCGCGCGGCGACTGGAACGTGACCAACCCGCAGCCATACACCACCTTTGTGCAGCAGGTGGAGGGCGTGTCGACGCTCGGCAAGGACTTTACGGACGACCTGCGCAAGGCAGCGCTCCAGATGGGCGGCGACTTTCTCACGCTGCTGTGGAACTCGCTCAGCGGCACGAGTGAGACTCGCATCGCCTTCACGCAGGCGGCGCGCCGCGCCTCGGCAAGCGATGGCGTCGAAGAGACCTACTTCGTCATGGTCATGTTTCGCGAGGCCGCCGCGCCTGCCCTCTGCGCGGCGGGCTGCCCGGAGAACGCCTACTGCACGGCCTCCGAGGACGGCAAGCCTGCGCGCTGCGAGTGCGGCTTCTACTACCAGGCCGCCTACGCGGAGCCGGCGAACGTGAGCACCTGCGCGACCACGCCGACCAACGCGCTCGCCATGGGCTGCGAGCCGGACGAGGAGAAGCTGGAGACCAATGGTATCAAGGCCATCGCGCGCGGCCTGGCCGTCGTCAACGTGCTCATGGCCACCTTTTACACGGTGTGGACCATCGTCATGCGCAAGCACGTGATCGTGCGCGCCTCGCAGCCGCCGCTCCTGGCGCTCGTGTCGGCTGGCGTCGTCATCTCCTCCATGACCATCATCATGATGTCCGTGGACGACGAAGTCGGTCCGGCGGCCGGCGCCGGCGTCAACGACCGCGCCAACGCCGCCTGCATGATGCAGCCCTGGTTTTATGGCCTCGGCTTTGCCATCACCTACTGCTCGATGATCGTCAAGCTGCGCCGTGTCGCCAAGGTCTTCCACAGCGCCAGCCGCTTGCGCAAGCCCAAGGGCATCTCGCTGCGCAGCACGCTCGCCGCGCTCGCAACCCTGCTGTCCTTCGAGGTCCTCCTGCTCACCGTCTGGACCATCGTCGACCCCTTGCTCTTCGTGCGCCCCGACGACGCCCCGCTCAACGGTGCCTGCGAGTCGCCCACCTCGCGCTCCTTCATCACTGTCTTGGCCATCTACCACCTGGCGCTGCTCTTTTACGGCGCTAAGCTTAGTTACCAGTGCCGCAAGGTCAATGGCGTCTTCGCCGAGGCCAAGTTCCTCAGCCTCGCCATGCTCGGCAATCTCCAGGTTCTCCTGCTCGCGCTTCCGGTCATTGTGCTCACGGCCGACGATGCCAAGACCTCCATGTTCATTCGCAGCATCGCCGTCTTCCTCAACGACTTCTCCACCATGAGCCTCATCTTCGGCCCCAAGATCTACTTTACCATCTTTGGTGCGCCCGAGTCCTCCGGCGCCGGCACCGACGTCCTCAACCGCGGCGGCCGCAGCAAGACTGAAGGCACCAAGGTCGGCCCTAGCGGCACGCAGTACTCCACGCAAGAGGTCGGCTCTGGCTTTGTTGACGGCTCCGTCGTCATCCACAACAAGATTGGCGGCGGCAAGGCGAACAGCGGCAAGAGTGGCAGCCAAAAGGGCGGCAGCGTCAACGGCAGCAACAAGAGTGGCAGTGTCGTTCCCAGCTGATGTGAGCAGACGGGGAAGTCAATCAAACCTTAGGCCTACTCCACCACGGCGGTAAACAAAAAAAAGAGAATGTAGGGCCCCTTTTCGGTCCTTTCCTCCTTTTTCCACCTCATCTTCATCTTCATTTTTTGTTGTTGAACATACTTCAAGTTGGACCAGTAAGAAATCATCAGGCGTTGTCCGGGGCCTGGCAAATCTGCACGAACTCCGGCTTGAGAGAAGCACCGCCGACAAGGAAGCCATCAATGTCGTCCTTCTTAATGAGCTCGTCGCAGTTCTTCTCCGTGACGGAGCCACCGTAGAGAATGCGCGTCTCGGCGGCAACCTTGTCGGAGATGTTGGCCTTGAGCCAGTCGCGCAGCTCGGCGTGGACCTCCTGAGCCTGCTCCGGCGAAGCCGTCTTGCCAGTGCCAATGGCCCACACGGGCTCGTACGCGAGCACCATGTCGCTCCACATCTCCTCCTCCTTGAGCGCCGCCAGGTAGCCCTGCATCTGCTCCGTGATGACCGACATGGTCTTGCCCGACTCGCGGTGCTCGAGCTTCTCGCCAATGCAGCCGATCACCATGAGGCCCTTGGACACGGCGTACGCGGCCTTCTCGCCGATCAGCTCGCTCGTCTCGCCCTTCTCGCGGCGCTCCGAGTGGCCGACGATGGAGAACTCCAGGCCCAGGTCCACGAGCATGTCCGCCGACGTCTCGCCCGTGAACGCGCCCGAACCGGCCTTCCAGCAGTCCTGCGCGCCCACCATGATCTCGGACTTGAGCTGCTGCCGCACCATGTCCAGGTGCACGGCCGACGGCGCCACGCCCACCTGCACCTTGCTGCTCAGCGACGCGCCGTTCAGGGTGCCCACCAGGCCCTCGAGCATCTTGCGCGACCCATTCAGCTTGAAGTTGCCGCACACCAGCGGGATGCGCCGCGCCGCCATGGTCTCCTCGCCTGCGCTCTGCGCTGCGCTGCCTTGCCTCGCCTTGCTCTCGCCTCTGCTGCGCTGCTGCTCGGCTCGCGTCGAGGAGCTCCTGTGGTTGCGGTTCTGGATACCGGCCCGGCCACGACCCGCGACGCCGACTCCGACAGCCACGCCTCCTTTACTACCTAGCTAGCGAGCTAGCTAGCCTAGCCACTCTCTTGGCCAGCCGCTCGCCGCTCGTCGCCCGCCGCGGGCGTCTTGTCGGGCTCCAAAAACCGCCTCGCACGCGGGCGGCCACGCCTCACGCCTCGGCCCTCGCGCCCGTCCGTGCCCACGCGCCGCGGGCGGATGACGGAGCCAAGCTAGCGGCCAGAGCTCGACCAAGGAGAACTCAACTCACGGTCAACTCAACTCCTCTCAACTCAACCCAACTCAACTCAACCCAGCCCACCTCAACTCAACTCACATGTCAAGTCAGCTCAACTCAGCTCAGCTCAGCTTGTTGACGAGAGTGGCCGCCAGGTCCGAGTCCAGCTCTCGCAGCGCCGCCGAGCGCGGCGATTTGTAGGCGCGCAAGGCCGCAAGGCAGCGAGCGACAAATCCGCGCTGCTGACGCGACCCGTGGCAGCGGCGGCATGACTCGTCGGGCACGGGGCCTTGTCGGGCGAGAGATCTGATCATCTGATCATCAGGCTCGTAGCGAGCTCTCTGCCGTGAGCAGCTTCTGCCGCTTGCTTGCTGCTTTGCTGCAGTGCTCGTTCAAGTGGCTGCCCATGTTGAGGTCGAGCTTATGCAAAGTTGACAAAGGCTAACAAAGGCCCGGGGCCGGGCGCGCATCAGTCATCCGCGTGCTCGTACGCGACAGGGCGCGATGGGCACCCGCTCCGCCACCGCGCCCGCTCGCGCCGTTTGCCCAAGCAGCAGAGAGATGCAAGATGCACGCTACGCTTCACTGCATCCAGCAACGCGCGTTGCCAGTGATTGATTCAGTCTTCTGTGCAGTATGTCAGTCAGCCTGCCAGCGTCCGGAAGGCCAAGCAAGCTTCCGTCCGGGCCGGCGCTTGCGGGCCACACGGCACCACGCCCTGCACGCAGACGACGCCCTTGCCTTGCCCTTGCCAGGCAGCCAGGCAGCTTCCCGAGCCCGCCGGGAGAGTCGCAGACATCTGCCGAGTCTCCTCCTTGTGATGTGTCCTTTGTTCAAGTGTTTGTTCTTTGGATCACAGGCCGCGAGGCACTGCGTTGCTTGTGAAGCTTGCTCCCCTGTCACTGTGTGAGTGAGTGAGTCATGATCAGTGCAATGGAAGGCATGAAGATCAGATCAGAGACGGATCGAGAGCGAGGCTGCCGCGATGCTGGCGTTGGCGACGAGGCAGTGCAGAGCCGCAACGAGGCTGGCGCGGCAGACGACGCAGCAGCAAGAGCAAGTCGCAGGCAGGTGGGGCGCGGCGACGCAGACGCAGACGCAGCGGCTGCGGCAGCCCGAGGCGCAGGCGCAGCAGGTCCGCACCATGGCGACGCGCGAGATGAGCGAGTACGCGACGCAGCCGAGCGAGTTCGACGAGGCGACCATCAAGGAGCTGCAGGCGCTCAAGCCGACGTGGCATCACTCCATGCTGCGCGTGCGCGACCCCAAGACCTCGGTCGCCTTTTACCAGGAGCACTTCGGCTGCAAGCTCGTCCAGGAGTACCACTTCCCGGACAAGGAGTTCTCGCTCTACTTTCTCGCGACGCTGTCCAAGGAGCTCGAGGCCAAGTGCCCCGAGCCCGGCACGCCCGAGGCGCACGAGTTTCTCTGGAACAACCGCCAGGGCCTGGCGCTCATCGAGCTGACCCACAACCACGGCACGGAGAACTCCGATGACCTGCCGCTGCGCGACCACGCGGACCGCCCGCAAATGTATCACAACGGCAACACCGACCCGGTCGGCTTCGGCCACATCGCCTTCAACACCAACGACGTCTACGCCGCCTCCGAGGCGCTCGAGTCCAAGGGCGTCGCCTTCAAGAAGCGCCCGGACGAGGGCCGCATGAAGGGCATCGCCTTCGCGCTGGACCCGGACGGCTACTGGATCGAGCTCGTGCCCGCCAAGCGCGAGCTTGAGGCCGACCGCTTCAACTTCTCCCAGACCATGATGCGCATCAAGGACCCGGCCAAGTCCATCGCCTTTTACCGTGACCTCTTTGGCATGCAGCCGGTGCGCGAGCGCCACTTTGACAAGGACAAGGGCGACTTCTCGCTCTTCTTCCTCGCCACGCCTACCGACGACCTCGCCAAGCTTCAGGCCGATGACTCCGTCGAGGAGATCACCAAGACCATGTGGGACCCGGCGCTCGAGCTCACCTGGAACCACGGTACCGAGTCCGAGGAAGGCCCCAGCTACCACAACGGTAACGACTCCGAGTACAAGGGCCAGCCTGCGCCCAAGGGCTTTGGCCATGTGGCCTTTGTGTATGTTTGACTGGCAACCAAGAGCATAGGGAGCGGAGAGAGCGGAGAGAGAGAGACGTGGAGAGAGGCGGACTAGGCGTCGGAGGATGAGGTGGACTGACTGTGAGATACTCTTGAAAAACATGCATGCACAAATCACAGCGTCGACGACATCGACAAGTACTGCGAGCTCCTCGACAAGGTCGGCGTGCCCTTCATCAAGAAGCCCACGGATGGCTCCATGAGCAATGTCGCCTTCGTCAAGGACCCCACGGGCTACTGGGTTGAACTCGTCAAGCGCAAGGTGCCCATTGAGTCCCTCACTGGCAAGAAGTAAGAAGACATTCATTATGCGTGCTCCGAACGCCCTCTCCAGCTGCCTAACGCGGGGTTTGCGAGCCTCTCTCTCAGGTCCGGCGCGGCGAACAAGCTCTGATTGGAGTTCCCACACCTTTTGGTTTTCGAAGTCTCAGCTTTGCTGTCATGGTCATTGCTCGCATCTTGCACCACTTTCTTTGCCTGCTTGCTTGCTTGCTTGCTTGTTTGTTTGCTTATTTACAGTGCTAGCTTTGCAGTGCTTGCTTGCCCGAGTGCCAGCTCAGCACCAGCTGAGAGAAGGTGACCGGGACTCAAGTCACCGGCACACCAAGGGAAAAAACCGTCCGTGGCCTGCCTGCCTGACCTGACCGCGAGCCGCAGCCACGCCGCGAGCCGCTGGTCAAACACGCTGCATGGGTGGCCGGCGGCCGCGGCCGCGGCGCCCAGAGGGGCATGGAGGACGCTGGTGAGGACGTAGAGTCGTCCTACTCGGCGGCCTTCCGCCGCCGGAGGCTCGCGAGCCCGCCACGCTCGCAGCCGAGGCCGGCCCGCCGCGCGCCCGATGACCACCATCATCGCCCGGGCACCGCCGAAGCCCGTCCCAATACCGCCGGCGCCTCGTTGCGGCTGCTGCGCAGACAGCACGACGACCCATCGCGTGCACGCTTGCGCTTTCTGGACGAGGAGCGACTCGAGATGAGTTCCCGTGCAAGAGCCTTGAGCGAGCACCACCATGATCGCCAACGACATCAGCACCTTCCGCGGGACGGCGCCCCAACACGACCGGCCTCAGCGCGCAGCCGACCGGCATCGGCACACAGCCGGCCATCGACAACGCGCAGCGGCAAAAGTACGAGGCCGAGGTCGCCGGGAGTTATCGAAGCCACCCCGGTGCGCCGCCGCCGCCCCCAGCAGCGCGGCCGATCACGGTCGCCGCCGCAGCCTTCAGGTCGCACGCCCATTCCGCCTCTGAAACGCGGCGGTAGGCACACGCGCCCCCCCGCACCGCCCTTGCTCGCCTCACCGCCGCCGCTCTCGCCTCCACCATCACCACCACCACCACCGCCGCCGCCGCCGCCACCACCACCACTGCCGCCGGCGTCACGGTCACAGCCAGAAGGGAGCACTCCAGGCGTGGGGAGAGACTACGCCCGCGCCATCGCATCTCGTGCGCGCGAGCATCGCGATTCAACGCGCCAGCGCAGCGACGCGGCGCTCAGCGACCGCGTGCGCGAGCTCGAGGCCCTCCTGCAGCACCAGCGCGAGACCGAGCTGCGCCTGCAGGACGTCAATCGCCGTCTTCAGGACCGCCTCGTGGTCTTTCAGCAGCAGAATGCGGAGAATGTGCGCATCGCCAAGCAGCGCATCGCTGAGTTGCAGGCTCAGGTTCACGGCAGGCCGACCCTGACGAATGGCATGCTTGAAGCAGCTCGCATGCGAGAACAGCAACATCAGCAGCAACATCAGCAGCAACAAGAACAAGAACGACAGCAACAGCAACAGCATCAAGAACAGCGTCAGCGGGAGCACATGGAACGTCTGCGCATGGCACGCCAGGTCTTCCGGGAGCGGTGCGCACTGCAGCGTCGGCGAGAGCTTGCGCTTCGCGTGCTGCGCGCCTGGGCCAGCGCTGTGATACTGCAAAAGATCTGCCGAGCTGCGCGAGCTCGCCGACTGCGGGCCCTGGGCAAGCGGTGCCTCCGCGTCTGGGCCCTTGCTGCCGCAGAGCAGCGGGCGGAAATCGCATACGACGCGCGAGCACGGGCGCAGCGCGTCGCGACGTCCAAGTTGCGTCGGGCCTGGTCCACGTGGCGGCGGGCGACCCTTGCAGCACGGGAAAGGCGCAAGGCAGCGCAGGGGTTCGAGTTGGCCCGCGTCTTTAACGCCTGGCGCGCTTACGTTCGGGAGGACCGCATGGCGCGGCTGCGCGATTCCTTCCAAGCGTGGCTCCTGGTGTACATGCGGTCCTTGCGTACGCGTCTCCGTGCATACGCAGTTCGCGATGCGGTGAGTCAGCTCGCCACCCTGTCTCCGACCATTATGAGCGGCCGCTGAATGACTCGTCAAGGTAGGCTTAGTAGAAACAAGTAGGAAACGAGATCCACACGAAAACAATCACAGGCAGGCAGGAAAGTAGGCAAGCAGACAGGCAGGCAGGCAGGCACACAGGCACGAAGGCAGGCTAACTAGCTAGCTAAAAGCAAGGTCTATCCTACATCTTCCAAACCCTTTCGCCTTGTGCCCTGTCGCGCTTGCGCATTTCCCCGAGTGAACGAGATGCTTAGCGCGCAGCATCGGCCATGGCCTTGACCCAACGCTTGTAGTCCTCGAGGTCGCCCTTAAAGGGCGTGAGGCGGCGGTCTTTAACGACCCAGATCTCGTCGGCCACGGCCTCAATGAGGAACTGGTCGTGACTCACGAGCACGATGCCGCCCTCGAAGGTGTTGATGGCCAGGCAGAGCGCCGTGACAGTCTCGAGGTCGAGGTGGTTGGAAGGCTCGTCACACACGATGACGTGCGGCTTGTTGAAGGTGATCTTCGCGAAGGCGATGCGGGACTTCTGGCCACCAGACATGGTGCCGATGCGCTGCGCGGCGAGCTCGGCCGGGATGCCGTACTGCGCGAGGTGCGGGCGCATCTCGTCCGGCTTGGTGCCGGGAAAGGTCTGCAGCATAAAGTCGAGCGCGGACACGCGCGTGTCGAGCTGGTCGACGTGGTGCTGCGTAAAGTAGGCGAAGCGCGCCTTGGGGTCACGCTGCACATAGCCGACCTGCGGCTCTAGGTCACCGAGCATGGTCTTGATGAGCGTCGACTTGCCGCAACCGTTCTCACCGAGGATGACGATGCGCGAGGAGCTGAAGACGCTAAGGTCCACGTGCTCGAAGAGGAAGGCCTGCTCGCCCTTTTCGTCGACCTTGCCCGGGTAGCCAAAGGAGACGTCCTGCATCTCGACGACCTTGCCGAGCTCGCTGGCCGGCGTCGGGAAGCTGAACTGGAACTCCGGGTCGTCCGCCACCTCATCGATGAGCGTCATCTTGTTGAGCGCCTTGATGCGCGACTGCGCCATGGATGCGCGCTTGGCGTTGTACCGGAAGCGGTCCACGAACTTTTGCATGTGTGCGCGCTTCGCCTGCTGGCTCTCGTACTCGCGCTGCTGCTGCAGGCGCTGGTTGGCGCGCGTCTGCTCGTACACATCGATGTCGCCCTTGTAGTAGTTGAGCTGGCGGTTCTCCAGGTGGATCACGTCCGTGATGACGTTGTTCATGAACTTGCGGTCGTGCGACACCAGCAGCAGCGTCTTCGGGTACGAGCAGAGGTACTGCTCGAGCCAAATCACGCTCAAAATGTCAAGGTGGTTGGTGGGCTCGTCGAGCAGCAGAATGTCAGGGCACAAGAAGAGCGCCGTGGCCAGCGCCACGCGCATGCGCCAGCCACCCGAGAGCGAGTTCGTCGGCGCCTCCTGCATGTCCTCGGTGAAGCCGAGGCCGCCCAAAATGGCGCGCGCCTCCGCCTCGGCCGCATCCGCGCCGATGGCCACCAGCTGGTCCGACACCTTGCGCAGCTTCGCGTTCACCTCCTGCGCCGCCTCGACCGACAGAGAGTCGCTGCCCAGCTGTTGCAGCAGCTCCTGCTCCTGCGCCAGCAGCGCCTCGCGCTCCTTGTCGGCGCGCAGCAGCACCTGTACCACGGGCGTGCCGTCCGCGATCACCTCCTGCTCCACGTGCACCACGCGCAGGTACTGCGGGAAGCCCTCGATCTGCCGCTTCGAGATGTGCCGCAGCAGCGTTGACTTGCCCACGCCATTGCGCCCAATCAGGCCATACCGCCGCCCGCTCACGATCTTGAGCGAAGCGTCCTCCAGCAGCGACTTGCCGGCGCCCACCGAGATGTTCACGTTTTCGATCGACACGTCGCTCGACCGGTTGCGCAGGTTCGTTGTCAGCTTGCCCTGGCTCACTGGCACGGCGAACTCCGCATCCTGCTGCTCCTGCATCTCGCGCTCCTCGCGCGCAATGCGAGCCTCCTCGCGCTTGCGGTCCTTCTCCTGTCGCTTCTGCATCTTCTCCAGGCTCTTCTTGCTGTTGAGCGCGTCGCTGATGCTGTCCACCACCGTGTTGGTCAGCGGCTTGTTCGCCACGTCCTGCAGGCCCCAGGTATCCTCCTCGCCGCCGCCCGCGCCCTTGCTCGCGTCGCCGCCCATCTGCATCGGCAGCTTCAGCTTCATCGCGCCCTGGCCTGCCTCGCCCTTGCTCCCGCTGTCGAACTTGATCGCGCCCTGCTCCAGCAGCAGCTTGCTCACTCGCTCCGCCATCTCCGCGGCCTCCTCCTCCGACTCCGCTGCGCCGTACGATTCCAGGAACGGCGCCAGCAGCTCCACCACGCCGCTGCCGTCCTCCCCGGGCTCCTCGCACTCCGCCACCATGCCGCCCAGGTACTCCACGATGTCCTCGTCCAGCTTCTCGCCCAGCTGCTCGCTCAGCACGGCGCTCACGCGCTCCGCGTCCACCGCGAACGCGGCCATCTTGCTGGCGCGGCTGCCGCCGGCTGCCGCCGCCGCCGCTGCCGCCCTCGCCGCCGCCGCCGCCGCCGCCTCTCCCCTCCGCCGCCGCTGCCCTCGCCGCGCGCGCCTCCAGGTTGGGGTTCTGGCGCGTGGCGTGGCGGTGGGTGGCCGCCACGACGCCGACAAGCAAGGAGGAGGAGGCCGAGGAGGAGGAGGACGACGAGGAGGAGGAGGCCGGCGACACCGAGGCGGCGGCCAGGCGGCCGACGGCAGCGAGCGCGAGGCGGCCGGGCCCACGGCAGCACGGCAAGCCGCGGCGAAATTCATAGGCGACGACGCCGTCGAGCTGACGCCAGCTTCGCCAACGGTGTGGATGCCGGCCGAGCCACGAGCATCGGCGACGCTTCAACATGTTCGCTTCATCAGCGAGCCGGGAGCTAGCTTACTTACTTTGATAAGGAAGTGATTGCCGATGTGTCGAGTTTGCGAAGCTGCTGGGTTTTCTTCGTCAAGAGCGGAGCAGCAGCAGTAGCAGCAGGAATACTTCGCGTCAGATTGTGATGAGCTGCCACGCGACACGCGCGTGCACTGGCAGGCCACTTGCTTCCGCTGTCACCATTTTACAGTTCTTTGTTTGTTTGCTACCACTAAGCTGGCCCACCCGTCACTGCAAGACGTTCGTCTGCAGTCCCCAGCCGGGACGATTGTCCGCCTGCCAGGGGTGGTCCAGAACGCGCATAGCTGGCCAGCTGAGCCAGCTGAGCTCGCCAGAGAGAGAGAGGCGATGCCCGCGCGCGAAATCAAGAACCAGCAGTGCCGTGATGAGCGGCGTGCAGCACAGCACGATGATCATGGGCTGGCGCCTAACGGTCGCAGCCGTGGTGCTGGGCGCGGTGGCGGCCCAGGCGCAGTCGGCGCTCAAGATCTTTCCGTCGGAGGTGGAGGCACGCTTCGTCAAGGCGTCTCACAGGGCGGAAGAGCGGCTGGGCGACGTCTTCATTGACACAACGCCAGACGTGATCAATCGCACCGTCACCATCGTAAACACGGTGGACGTGCCCGCCACCGTGCAGGCGATCTTGCAGTTCGAAGACGAGCTGGAGTGGGCCTGGCTCGACGTGAACGGGACCGAAGATGTGCCGGTGGACCCCGCGTCGGACGTACCGCTGGTGGTGCACGTGGCGCCGCACGTCTTGGCGGCGGGCGAGTACAGCGCACGCTTGGGCATTCGCGTCTTCCGCGACCAGGCGGAGGTGTCGACGCGGTGGGTGCCCATCACCCTGTACGTGGAGGCGCCACCCGACGCCTATATGTCGGTTGCGAGCTTCGCAAACTGCACGGCGCTGCAGCTGGACGAGAAATGCACGGGCCTGGTGACGCTGCGCGACGTGGACGGCTTCGGGGCGACCAAGGGCACGTACACGGCGGCCGTGAAGGCCTTCGCAACCACGACGCGTGGCGACATGTGGGAGCTCAATGTGCACGAGACAAATGCAGGCGTCTTGGAGGTGGAGATGGTCGGCTACGCGCGCGGCGACCTCATGCCGATTGTTACGGTGTACAACGTGGCGGTCGCGAGCGACTATTCGGTGAACGTGACGTGCGGCCCGCACAGCTCGCCGGCCGCAGACAACCAGTGGACCTGCGTGTGCGACGCAGGCTACACGATGGATGAGAGCACGGGCGAGTCTCTCTGTGTGTTGTGCAAGGCGTGCGACCCTGGCCTTTACGTGCCAGTGGCCGGCACTGGCGAAGAGTGTGCGTGCGCCGAATGCCCGGAGGGCTACTATTGCCCTGACCAGGACACCATCAAGCCGTGCCCGGAGGGCCACTACTGCCCGGGGCTCAGCATCCAAGCCACGCCTTGCGCCGTCGACACGTACCAGGACGTGGCGCGTCAGACGGCGTGCAAGAAGTGCTCCGCGTTGCACAGCACGGCCAGCACGTATGGCCGCGAGGGGGGCCTGGGGCCGGAGTCCTGCTCCATCTGCCCGCAAGACGCCTACTGCGATGCAGACCTCACGTACCGCGCTGCTGGAGGCAGCGAGGAGGACGTCTGCGAGCCTGGCGCAGCGTACTGGACGGCGGACGATGCCACGCTCGTGACGGCCACGGCAAACGTGTCCGTGCTCTACGTGGCCTTCCCGGCCCCAGGGTACTACCGGTTCCCGACGCTGCGCGAGGCCGGAGCGGGCGACGCATCCAGCCCTTGCGCCTCGGTCAACTTCTACGCATGCCCTGGCGGCGCAGCCGCCTGCCTGGGGTTCGCGAATGAGAGCGCCGCCTCGTACGGCTGCGCCGAGGGCTATGACGGCTTTCTGTGCGAGGCTTGTGCAGAGGGCTACGCGATGAGGGCCGACCGCTGCGTCCCATGCGAGAGCACCACGCCGTACCTGGTGGCGGTGATCGCGGCGGTCGTCGCTTGCATGCTCACGGGCTACATCAGCTGGAGCATCATTCGCAAGAGCGAGCGCCGGCGTCGCGTGCAGCTCGCCACGGGCGAGACCGACATGGTCACCTCGGACGTTGTGGTGAACGTGCTCAAGATCGCGTACTCGCACTTTCAGGTGCTGGCTCTCCTTCTCACCATGGAGGTGGACTGGCACCAGTCGGTGCGCATCATGGAGAACACGGCCAGCACGCTCACGCTCACCGGCACGCAGTCCACCTCCTCGCTCACCTGCCTCTTCGGGTCGAGCGGCGCCGGCAACGGCACGGCCGCGGCGCAGGCCTCGGGCGCGCGCGCGGTCAATGGCACGGCGTTCGACGGCGCCGCGTCCAACACCACCGAACTCGGGGAACTACCCGATGACGGCTCGGGTGCCCTCTCGTCCTTTTACGCCAAGGTGCTCATCATCGACTTTTTCCCGCTCATGTGCGCGCTGGTCTTTGCGTGCGTTTGGTTTGGCCTCATGCTCACGGACAGGTGCCGCTTCGACCGCCGGCTGCGGTACGCGCAGGGCCTGCAGCTCTCTGTGATGGTGCTGCTGTTTTTGCTGCACATTGTCTTGCTGCGCACCGCGCTTGAGCTCTTTGTGTGTACCTCACCTGAGGTGCAAGGCCGGACCTTTCTGGTGGCCGACCCGCGCATCGAGTGTTTCGCGGGCGACCATCTCGCCTGGTTCGTAATGGCCGGTTTTGGCGGTCTGCTCCTTTACGGGTGCGGCATCCCGGCCCTCTCAGCATTCTTCGTCGTCAGGGGCTCCAATGACTACCTGCGCACCTTTCTTTGCAAGAACTTCCGGGACCACGTCAAGTACTGGGAGTCCGTCATCGCGCTGCGCAAGGTGGCCACTACCATGTTTCTCATCACGCTGGCCAAGTTCGGTCCCAATGCGCAGGGCGTCTCCTGCCTCATGGTGCTCTTCACCTCGCTCCTGCTACAGCTCCAGGTTCGCCCCTACGCGTACCCTTTCCTCAACCAGCTCGAGGCGGCCGGCCTCGTCACGCTGCTGCTCACGCTCACCTCTGCGCTGTACTCGCTCAGCTTCGACAGCGCGATCGACCTGGCGCTCAACATCTTCATCGCCCTCATCAACATCGTCTACACGCTCCTTGTTTTGTACGAGCTCTTCGCGCTCACCCTCATCTTCTCCTCTTCCTACCTGCGCGGCCGTCGGCCTACATCCAAGCGCTTCTCCTCCGAAGCCGAGAAGCAGCGCGAGCAGCACCTGCGCGACCTGGAGACCGATTTCCATCAGCTCGACCAACAGCAGCATCTGCGCCGCGTCCACCAGGATGACCATCCGGGAGACCCTGCAGCTGCCGCCGCCAAGTGCATGCCTGCTGTTGGCGCTGCGACCTCTCTCATCGTTGAGGCGGATGACGAGGATGACCACGACGGCGGCGGCAGGCAATGCCGCCGCGACGGTGAAGAGGATGGAAAGCCGCAAGGTCCTTCTTCCATGCTCACCTCAACCTGAAGCCTGCGCCGCGCCGCGACGCGCCGCTTGCGAGTCAAAAGCGGCTCTTGCCAATGGCTGACCATGACAACATGACACACTGGCCAGGCTCGAGCGAAGCTGTCCACTGGCTGACGACGAAGAGAGGAAATGTACTACGCGACCGAAGGCGAGTCACAGCGGCTCACGGCTCAGCGGCCACCTTGGTCAGTCCGAGCTGGCACTGGCAGCTGCACGGCTCGCTAACGAACGAAATCACCTAATGACAAAGAACTGCTCTGTAACCTGGCTCAGGCTGGCAATGACAATGTTCGCTCCGCGTCCCTTGGCCTGTCGGATGTCGTCACTGGGGCCGCCAGGCGAGGCTCTCGACTCTCTGCCCCTCAACGTCAGCCGACCTCCGAACCATCCGTGGCCGCTCTACGCGTGGGCGCTTGCAGCGCAGCGCGCGCCTGCTGGTACCCCTTCCTTCCTTCCTTCCTTCCTTCCTTCCTTCCTTCCTTCCTTCCTTCCTTCACCGCCCTTCACCGCCCTTCACCCTTCTCGACGAAGTTCTCGCGCGGCTGTAGCACGTGCGCGCAGACTCCGGCAGCACGTCCTCGTCGTCGTTGCGGCGCGTCGAAGCGCAAGCAGTTCGCTGGGAGCAGACGAGCAAACAATCAAGCGAGCGAGCGACCACGAGCGAGCGAGCGAGCGCAGCCTGACTGACTGAGGCAAAACCGCATCCCGGCGCCGTTGCGCGGCAGGCTTGGCTGTCTGACTGTGAGGCCTCGGAACCGAGCGCGCCGCGCTGGAGGGCGCTGGAGGCTCGGAGCGAGCCTTGACGAGGGGCGGCGTCATCGAGCGCGATTTCACTCACGGCCGCCGCGCCACGGCACCAACCGGAGGCCTGGGCGCCGCCCAGACCGAAGCTCGCAGCCCGGAGCGGCCGGGCAGACCGCAGACGCTAGGCGCGGCGGCCAGCGGCGGCCAGCGGCGGCCAGCGGCGGCCAGCGGCGGCCAGCAGCGGCCAGAAGCGCGCGGCACGGATGAAGCCCACCAGCAAGGTGAGCAAGCACCAGGCAGGGATGAAGGCCAAGACACGGCGCGCGTACTTGGCGGTCCTGCTGGTGAGCCTGGGGGTCTGGTTCCGGCCAGAGAACCCGCAGCAGGTGGTGCAGACCATGGCGGAGGCGACGAGCTTCGATGACCTCTTCTCGAACCTGTCGCTGACAGACGTCCTGACGCCAGAGTTCGTGCTGGGCGAGAGCTATTACTCGCTGTGGACGAAGCTGAACGAGGCCATGAGCGCGGCTGTCCTGCACTTCCAGGACGCACCCAACGTGCCAGTGTACCGGCTTCTGCCGCTGCTCAAGCTGCAGTTCGAGTACATCGCCAAGCATCGCATGAACAAGGACATGCTGCAGCGCGAGTACGACATGTTCGGCGCGAAGCGCACGGAGGTGGACAAGCTTGACGACTTCGAGGACATGATTGGCTTCTCGGAGGCTGCTTATGACTCGGAAGCCAACATCCGCGCCTTTCTCAGCACGACGGGGTACGAGCTGCTGCAGTACGAGTCGACGGTCTCGCTGGAGAAGCCGTCGTACTATGTGGCCTTTGACCCGGTGCGCAAGCACGCTGTCGTCGCTGTCAAGGGCACGTCCTCGGTGAGCGACCTCATCACGGACGTCCTGCACACGCCCGTGCCCTTTCTTCACGGCTCTTGGGTGCACTCGGGCATGCTGAACGCGGCGCGATTCCTGGTGAACCGTACGGAGCTGCTGGTCAAGGAGCTCTTCTTACCGCTCGACTACCGCGTCACGTACACGGGTCACTCCTTGGGCGCCGGCACGGCGCAGATCGCGACGCTGATCTTGCGGTGGGAGCACGAGCTCAAGGGCGTGGACTGCATGGTGGTGGCGCCGCCGCCCACGCTCAACCGCGAGGCCACGACGCTCACCAAGGACTTTATCCGGTCCGTGGTGGCTGGCGACGACATCTTTCCGCGCTGGAACTTTGGGCTCATCTCCGCTAACGCGCGCATCCTGGCCGACCTGGACGAGCAGATGCAGACCTCGGGCTCCACGCTGGACGAGTTCTACGACAAGTTCGACTACCTGACACAGATCCAGGCGTACCGCAAGACCATCGAGGAGGTGGCCACTTCCAAGGGCGCGCACATTGACATGCACATCTCGGGCACCATCACGTACGTGACGCGCACGCACGAGGGCTTTATGGTGCGCGATGTGGAGGCCGACTTTTCTTCGTTGCGCCGCATCGAGTTTTCCACCACCATGCTCTCGGACCACACCCTCCAGTTCTACCGCAACGCCGTCACCTCCGTGGCCAAGCAGCTGCGCGACCCCAACATCCACGACGACGGCGGCGTGCTCTTCGACATGGCGCAGAACGAGACTTCGACCAACTGCTCCGGCGCCTCCACGGCCGCTGACGGCGCGGCCTGCGACGCAGACGCCACTTCGGTCAAGGAAAAGGTTTTGCGCACCGCCACGGAGGCCGCCGCAGCTGCGGCTACCGCTGCTGTAGGCGGCGAGGATGCAGCGGCGAATGAGGCGGCCGGGGCGACCGAGGAGACGAAGGACGAGAAGACAATGAAGGGGGCGGCAGAGGAGGAAACAGAGGAGACGACAGAGGACGACCATGTCGAGGAGGCCGCCGAGGAAGCCGAGGAGACCGCCGGCGTGGCGCCTGATCTCGAGGGCACCGGTCTCGAAAGCAATGAGCGTCTGGTGGAGAAGGTCATGAAGCGCGCCGAGACGCACGGATGACGAGGTGGTGACGCCGGCGGCGGTAAAGGAGACGACCGAGAGGAGACGACCGAGGCTGCGGCAGAGGAGACGACCGAGGCTGCGGCAGAGGAGACAACCGAGAGCGCGGTACAGGAGACGACCGAGGACGACCATACTGAGGACGACCATGCCGAGGAGGTCGCCAAGGTAGCCGAGGAGGCTGCCGGCGTGGCGCCCAAGATCTTGAGGGCACTAGTCCCATTAGCAATGAGCGTCGGGTCATGATTCGCGCCGAGACGTTTGGATCTTGATGACGAGGCGACTTCTCTTCACCTGCCGAAGCCGAGATTTTGAAGATGCTCGAGTGACGAGGCGACTCCCTTTCGCCGGCCAATGTAACGCACACGCACACGCTCGCTGGCTCGCTCGTTCGCATGCTCGCCCAACCTATTGACCCTGACGTGAGGCGTGGGTGTGCCTCCTAGCGCAGTAGAGCCTAGGTGCATTCTCACGACCGCACGTTTGGGTTGTTTTTCATCACCCACTTGTAGCTGAAAGCATAAAGACTGAGGTTTGTTGATTTGAATTGACAGTGAGCGGAGTGGGGTGGAATGGAGTCTTTCTCTGTCAAGCTCGCCACCGCTCAGCACGTCCAAAGATGTGCTGGCTGCACGGGCTCGAGGGTAGATTGACATTTCTCAAAACATTGACTTTACTGTTAGGCTGGTAGCTGGTGCGAGAGAGCGCCGCAAGTTCCCGCGGAGCCGCCAGGGCGCTTCACCGTCCTTGTAGTAGTAGTAGGAGCCGCCTCCTGCGCCGCCTTCCCCCGATGCGGCGGCCTCGCCAAAGCGGGTCCCGGGCATGCGCTCCCTCGGCCTCGTGCTCGCTCGGCCTCGTGCTCGCTCGGCCTCGTGCTCGCTCGCTCGCTCGTTTAGGAGGGCGGCGCCTGGAGGCCGATGATGCCGCAGCACTTGCGGCCGCCGGCGTTGCCAGTGGACTTGGAAAGCTCGTGGCCGCCGGCGCCGAGGTCGTCCTCGCCCTCGTGCACGACGACGGCGCGGCCGATGATCTCGGAGATCTTGAAGCCCTTGTCGGAGATGTCCACGGTGGCGACGCCCTCCTCGTTGGCCTCGATGTTGCCGAGGTCGCCGGCGTGGCGCTCGTCGTCCTCGGGCGCGCCGTGCGTCTTGCCGGCCGGGTTGTAGTGGCCGCCGGTGCTGGCGCAGCCGGAGCTCACGTCGCCGAACTGGTGGATGTGGAAGCCATGCTTGCCCGGGGTCAGGCCCGTCACCTCGCCCGTCACCTTGACGCCGTCGCCGGACTCCTCGAAGACGACCGAGCCCATGGGGCCATCGGCGCCGATGAGCGTCACGCAGGCCTTGCCGTCCGACATCGTCTCGCGCTTGCTGTCCTCGCTGCTGCTGCCGCTGCCGCTGCTGCTGCGCTGCTGCTCGTGAGTCTCGCTCGCTGCGTTGGCGGTCTGTTGCCGGCTGCGAGGGCGAGCGCGCGACCGCGAGAGGGAGAGAGAGAGCGAGAGAGAGCTTCGCGACTTGCTCTGCGCCGCCTCCGCTAAGTAGAGCACGCCTATGGCCAACGCCGAATGGCCTCTTGTAAGCGAGTCGCGTCACTTGCGCTCGCCCCCTGGCCGGGGAGACACAGAAAGATAGAGAAAGATACAACCCCGGACCTCCCGCGCTCCGCGGCGCTGCGCCTTGCCTCGCCTCGCCTGCGCGTGCTCGTTCCCGCCGCGAGCTGGCCATGGCCGCGCCTGGCCGCCCGCCGCCTGCGCCGCTGCCGCTGCGCGCCGCGGCCTGCGCCGCGCCTTCCTTCCCAGCTCCTGCTCGCCCGCCTCTTCCTGCTTCCTGCCAGCTAGCTAGCTAGCCAGGCCCTGCGCTTGACTGCGGCGGACTTCACCGGCGGCCGCGCCTTGGCGTTTCGCTCGTGCCATCAACCAGCGGACCCCGCGCGCGCGCTCTGTCGTGCCCGCGCCGTCGCTCGCTCGCTCGCGCCGCGCCGCGCGCTCGCCGCCGCGCGCGCAGCTCATGGTCAGAGTCAGAGTCAGAGGCGCCCCGGCCGAACCGAGCGGCGCCGCGGGCCCGTGCACGGGTCGCGCGTTCCGGCGCGGCGAGAACGGCCGGCGCGGAACGGCGTTCCGGAACGCGTTCCGCGGGCGGCGGCGGCGCGACGACGGCCACCGAAGAGGAAGCGGGCTAAGCGGTTGGGGCGGCGCGGCCGCGGCGCGGCGCGGCCGGCGGGAATGAGCGGAGCGGAGCAGACGCGAGGCCGGCGACGCGGGAGGGCGAGCGCGCGGCGGAGGGCGGCGCGGCGGACGCGCGGAGGGCGGGGCGCGGCGCGGCGGAGCGCGGCGCGGAGGCCGGCCTCGCGAGGCTCGCGCTCGTCGGTGCGGGCCGGGGCCGGGGCGGCGCGGCGCGGCGCGGCGCGGCGCGGAGCGCGGCGGGATGCGGCCGCTTATCCTCAAGGGCCACACGCGGCCGCTCACGTGCGTCAAGTACAACACGGAGGGCGACCTGCTGTTCTCGTGCAGCAAGGACAGCCAGCCCACGCTGTGGCGCAGCGCCAACGGCGAGCGCATCGGCACCTACACGGAGAATGGCCACCGCGGCACGGTCTGGTATCTGGACGTGACGGTCGACTCCAAGTACATGGTGACGGGCGGCGCCGACATGACGGCCAAGGTCTGGGAGGTGGAGACCGGTAAGAAGATCTTCGACTTCCCGCACGCCGGCCCGGTGCGCCACGTCGAGTTCTCCGAGGGCGGCCACTATTTCGTCACCGTCGCGGACCCCTTCCGCGGCTCGCCCGCCTGCATCAGCGTCTACGAGTTCAACCCGGAGGCCGAGCAGCCCCAGGGCCCCAAGTACATGTGGGAGTGCCCCGGCCTGGAGCAGGGCAAGAAGCTCTCCAAGGCCACCTGGATGCCGCTCAACAAGAACCTCCTCTCCGCCGACGAGTTCGGCGTGCTGCGCTTGCACGAGCTCGAGACCGGCCGCGTCATCCGGGAAGTCCACGAGCACACCAAACGCATCAACGCCATCACCTGGAACAAGGAGAAGTACCTCTTTATGACCGGCTCGGCGGACTGCAACGCCATTCTCTGGGATGCCGCCGAGCTCAAGCCGCTCAAGACCTACGCCACCGAGCGCCCGGTCAACGCCGTCGGCATCTCGCCCATCAAGGAGCACGTCTTTGTCGCTGGTGGCCAGGACGCGCGCAGCGTCACCACCACCTCCAGCCGCGTTGGCAAGTTTGAGACCAAGGTCTTCCACATGGTTTTCGCCGATGCCTTTGGCAGCATCAAGGGCCACTTCGGTCCCGTCAACACGCTCGCCGTGCACCCCGAGGGCACTGGGTACGTTTCTTATGCAAGAGAGAAGAGAGAGAGAGACGGAAAAAGGGAGAGAGTGGAGGAGCCGACTTGAGGATGGATGATGGGCACGTCACCACTGCGCGCGATGAGGACAGCAAAAAGCACTGGGCACTGAGTGATCCGGTGATTATCAAAAGCTTTTGCTGAGTGCGACGGCGTGCCGAGTCACCTAGCCGGTCAGCCATCCAGCTGGCCAAGCCAGACAATCCGCGAACGACCGATGACTAACGAACTCTCTGACGATTACGCGCACAGCTTTACGAGTGGCAGCGAGGACGGTTACGTTCGCGTCCACGAGTTTGACTCCAGCTACTTTGAGATGCACTCCGAGCTCGACGACCTTACCGCGCTTCAGGGCATTTGATCTATCTTCTGAGGTTCAAGAGAGCTTTGCTTGCTTTGTCGATGAGAATGCCTAAGCTTTGCACACTCCCACTGGCGGTGTGTTGTGTCTTGCTTGCTTGCTTGCTTGCTTGCATGCATGCTTGCTTGAAGCGAGCCCTGGTCATGCAGTGGTCATGGTGACGCGTGGCTCCCACCACTCGCGGTGCTCTCGCTTTGACTTGGCTTTTGGCACGATGTCTTTACGATCCATCTCGTTGAACGTCAAAGAATCTTGGCGGCTCATCTCGTTGACCCACCCTAAAATTCATCGTCTCATCATCTCGTTGACTTCTGGCGGCTCATCTCGTCTCATCATCTCGTTGACTCTGTTCGGATTTCCTTCATCTTTCCGCATCGTCTCATCATTCCGTGTTTCCTCCAACAATTCTTATTTTTCTTGGTAGGCCTGGTACTAACTAACCCGGTCATCTCGTCCCCATCCTGGCGTGGCACACGATTGTCTGTCTATTGGACCTGGCTCGCTCTCTCCTGGACCTGGTCCTGGCTCTCTCCTGGACCTTGGTCTTGTTTTCCCCCTCTTGTCGTGTCGCTGGTTGGCACGATTACTGAACCTTGTTCTTGCCGAGGGCGAAGACCTCAAAGCCCATGTTGCGGAGGTCCTGGTGCGCGAGAATGTTGCGGCCGTCAAAGAGGAAGGCAGGCTTCTCCATGGACTGGTAGATCTTGGCGAAGTCAAGCTCCTTGAACTGCTTCCACTCGGTGAGCACGACGACGGCGTGGGCGTCGGCAGCGGCGGCGTAAGCGTCCTCGACGCGGGTGACCTGCTTGTCGAGGCGGTCCTGGTCGCACTTGGCGTAGAGAAGCTCGCGCTTCATGTCGTCCTCGAGCACCTTGGGATCGTAGACGGTGAGGTTGGCGCCCTCCTCGAGGAGGAAGCGGATGACGTCGGCGGCGGCGGTCTCGCGCGTGTCGCCGGTGTCGGCCTTGAAGGCAAAGCCGAGGATGGCGATCTTCTTGCGCGTGACGGTGTTGAACATGCGCTTGACGATGGTCTTGGCGAAGCGCTCCTTCTGGAGCTCGTTCATCTTGACGACCCAGTTCCAGTACTCGGCGACCTCGTGCAGGCCAAAGGACTCGCACAGGTAGACGAGGTTGAGGATGTCCTTCTTGAAGCAGCTGCCGCCGAAGCCGACGCTGCTCTTGAGGAAGTGCTTGCCAATGCGGTAGTCCGTGCCGACCGCGCGCGCCACCTCATCCACGTCGGCGCCGCTCACCTCGCAGAGCGCCGAAATGGAGTTGATGGAGCTGACGCGCTGCGCCAAGAAGGCGTTGGCCACGAGCTTGGACAGCTCCGAGGACCAGAGGTTGGTGGTGATGATGCGCTCGCGCGGGCACCAGTACTCGTAGACGTCCACCAGGCGCTGCACGGCGGCCAGGCCCTCGGGCGTCTGCTCGCCGCCGATGAGCACGCGGCTCGGCTCCAGCAGGTCCTCGATGGCCGTGCCCTCGGCCAGGAACTCCGGAGACGAGATGATCTGGTGCTTGATGCCCTTCTCGTTGGCCGCCAGCACGCGGCCCATGCTCTCCGCCGTGCGCACCGGCACGGTCGACTTCTCCACCACGATCTTGGGCGAGGTCGCCACCTTGGCGATGTTGCGCGCCACCAGCTCGCAGTTGCTAATGTTGGCCGCGCGGCCCGCGCCGATGCCGCTCGTCTTGGTCGGCGTGTTCACGCTCACGAAGATGATCTCGGCCTTCTCGATCGCGCTGTCCACGTCCGTCGAGAAGAACAGGTTCTTGTTGCGCCGCTCCTTGACGATCTCGTCCAGGCCCGGCTCGTAAATGGGGAGCGTGTCCGAGTTCCACGCCGCGATCTGCTTCTCGCTGATGTCCACCACCGTCACCGTGATGTCGTGGCACTTGTACGCGATCATGGCCATCGTCGGCCCGCCCACATACCCGGCGCCAATGCACACAATGTGCATGCCCGCGCACTTGCCCATGATGCCGCGCTGCCTTGTCGCCTGCTACTCCGCTGCTCTGCGTCTCGAGTCAAACTTGTCAGTCCGCGGTCTGCGCGCCTTTCGCCTCTCGCCTCCCCGCCTGTGCCTGCGCCTGCGCCCACGCCTGCGCCTGGGCCTGGGCCTGGGCCTGGGCCTTGACCCGCGTGCGCTGCGCCGCCGCCGCGTGCGTGCCGTGTGCCGCCACGTCAACACCCCAGTCTCCGGCTTGAGCGGAGCACGCGCAGCGCCGCTGCCCGGTCTCGCCTCGCCTCGCCTGGCCTCGTCCGCCTGGCCTCGCCCGGCCTCGCCCGGCCTCGCCTCGCTCGCCGCGCGCCGTCCTCCTCCCCGCCGCCGCGCCGCGCTGGTTGCCTCGCCTCCCGCCGCCGTCGCCGAGGCGCGTGGAGCGCGCGAGCGCCGCGGCATCCCTCCCTCCCGCTGCCCTTGCCTGCCTGCCGGGCGTGCCCATCCGGCGCCGCCGCCGCGCCTGCCGCTGCGCGCCTGCCCGCCGCCGCGCCGCCGCCACCTACCTGCCCGCGCGCGATGCCCGTTTGCCGCGCGCGACCCGCTGCGCCGCCGCCCCCGCGCGCAGGCCGGCACAGCCTGGCCGCTCTTGCTTCAACCTGGACTTGTTTGACAGACAGACAGGCAGGCAGACACGCAGACAGACAGCGGCCGACTCGGACTCGGCCTGGCGGCCAAGTCAAGTTGAGTTGGTAGCAAGTCGAACTTACCGTGACCTGCCAGTCAAAGGGTGCCAGCAAGCGCCGAGTTCGACTTGCGGTTGGCGGCTGGCTGACCAGAGGCGAGTCCGGCTCCAGCTGGGTCGGCTGGCCGCGACTTGCGCGAGGCAGGCTGGCTTCGAGGCGCCGCGCGCCCGCCTGGGCCGGCCGCCGCGCCGCTTGCGGCTGCGCGCCGCGCCTCTTGCGCGCGCTCTGCGCGAGCTAGGGCGCGCCCCGCGTTACCGCGGCGCCTGCGCGCGCTGCCCCCCTCGCCGCAAGCCGCAGCCCGCGCCCGTCCGCCGCATCGGACCGGGGGCCGCGCCCGAGCTTGGGGGAAGAACCGCGACCGGGTCTGGTGAGGGTGGATGGGAGGACGGGAGGGGGGCGTCCTGGGAGAGACTCGCGCGGTGCGCCCCATTGAAGGGGCGAGTAAAGGGAGGGAAAGAGTAGGAGAGGGGGTAGGAAGAAAGTAGTGCACCATGGGACGACGCGGAGGGGGGCAGCGGGAGGAGTCCCGCGCGAGGGCCAAGATTCGCAGCGCGGCACGCATTGCAATCTCGCATCTTGGACTCTTTCTATCTTTTCAGCTTGGAGTCGAGCTTGGGATGGAGCTCGGGTTCGAGCATGAAATTGATCCTGGGCTTGAGCTTGACTGAGATTATTGGCCGCGGGCTCGGAGCTACCTACTTCGAGTCAAGGTTGTTGGAGCTGCCAGCTGCCAGCTGCAGGTCCGCGTTGAGCGAGAGGGCTTGCTCGGCTTGGCCGGACGAGCTGCGCAATGGCTGCGCAATGGTCGCGCAATGTGCATCGCTCGCTCTAGCTTCGTGCCGGCCCTGCGCTAGGTCCGCGCCTCCGAAGTCGAGTGCCGCGAATGGGCCCGTCCTGTGATCGTCGTGGAGCCCCATCGGGCTTAATCGGGGCGTGCGACATGGGACAGGGGTCACAGGGCCCGAGAACGAACTAGCGCACCATGCCGCGCAAGGCACCGCCATGCACCGCCATGCACCGCGCGCGCGCAGTCGGCTCATGTCGGTGTAAGCAGAGAGAGATTGCTTTGTACTGGTCAGGGCAAACGAAACTCCGAGAGGGCCCGGAGTGTATTGAGCGTGTGCGTGAGGTGTTCAAACCAGTCATCATCCTCTTCATCGTTGCTGTGATCCCCGGCTTCATTCTCTCCATTGAATGCAAACACTGGCTCGTAATCGCCTTCGTCGTATTCGTCGTCTTCTTCGTCCTCCTCGTCCTCCTCGTCGTTCACCTCTTCGTCCCCCCACTGCTGGTCCTCATCCTCATAGGAGTTGCTGCCGCACTCCGCCGCCTCCTCCGCAGCCGTTGTAGCCTGGCTTGCGCCAATGGCGTAGCGCACGAAACGGTGGCTCTGGCTGCGCGTGGCCGCGTGTGAGGCGACCAGGGCCTCGCCCGCAGAGTCGTCTGCCTCCTGGTCGCGTGAGGCGCGCCACGCCAGCACACGTTCCTCGACAGTATCGCGCGCATAGTAGCACTTGGCCTGCACGGGCTGCTCCTGTCCGGCAAGAAGCACTCGGCTGATGGCCCGCTGTTCCTCGCAGAGATCGAGAAAGGGCTCCAGAAAGAGCACACGGCTCGCCACGGTCAGCGTGATCCCCTCCGTCGCGAGGCACACGTGCAGCAGCAGCACGCGCATGTCAGGCTCCTCTTGGAATGCCTGCAACTCCGCTCGGAAGATGGCCGGCGCATCGCCGCTCACGATGCGTGCGTGCGGCATGTCCTCCTGCTGCAGGACGCAGCTCAGGTGCAAGATGGCGTCCTTGTGCTGCGAGAAAACCACCGTCTTGCCTTGCATCGAGGCGCACCGCCTCAGGTCCTCCACCACATGTCGCACCCTGGACCCGCGCTGCTTGCCACTCGTCACAGCGCCCAAGACGTCGTGAAGATTGGCGCGAAGAACAACCAGGCGCACCTCGATGGAAGCCGCCTCCGGGCACTGCTGCGTCGCGTGGCACGCCAGAGCGCCCAGGGCAACCGTAGGGTTGGCGCATGACGTCCATTGCGCAGCGGCGAGAGGCACAGGTCCCCGAAGATCCTCACTCTGCACTGCCCGTGCGCCTGCGGTCCCTCGCCCGCCGACGGACGTGGGCTTGAGGACAAGGTTGACGTCGGAGCGCTTGAGCCACGTTCGGCAATAGGGACATTTGACACGGCGCAGGCGCCGCGAGCCAGTCCCGGCCACGGCAAAGTTCTGCTCCATGCACGCCTCGCAGAAGAGGTGCAGGCACGCCGTGCACGCCGGCGAGGTCACCCGCTCGAGGCAGATGCCACACTCCGGCACCCTGCTCTGGTCGACGAGCGCCTGCAGGTTCGTGAGCTGGCCCACGGCCTGCACGTCCTGCGCGCCGCCCTGTACCGCTGCCTCAAGCGTGTTGCGCAGCGTTGCAAAGTTGTGCACCAGGTCGCGGTGGCGCTCCGTCTCCTCGACGAGCTTGCGAATCTCGCTGCCCTCGTTGGTCTTCATGGCCGTCGTTCCGTACTTTGTGTGCTGACATGCCTGCTGTGAGTTCGTGACGTCCTGCGTGGGATGCTGCGCGTGGTATCGCCCGCTCACGATGGCCTGACCGGCCCAGCGCCAGCGCCGCAGGGCCAGCTCGCAGCTTGCAGAGGACAGCATCGCCTTTGCTTTTCGCAGCCCCTCTTCTGTTTCCTGTACTTTTGCGATGAGTTGCAAGCTCACCTCTTCGCTCGCGCACGTGAGGTCGTCCGGCGTGCCTCGTCTCGCCGCAAGGAAGCGGTCGCGCAGCTCGTCCGCCGGCACTGGGACAAAGTTAGAGGCCGCGCCCATGAGTGCCCTCCGGCATCGAGGATAACGTGTCAGCATGCACACGAAGGCGTCGAGCCGCTCCAAGTGCGACGTGGTATCGCGGAGCAGGTGTGGCGAGAACGCCAGGAGCCGTAGAAGCTTGCTACCCTCGGCCGCAAAGGTTTCGTCTCGCGCGGAGCCCGCAGCGGCAAAGGCCTCAATGGCATCGTACAGCGCGCGCTCCGACGCCTCGAGCGTGACGCCCTCATACCTGATCTGGCCGGCGAGCTGCAGCAGGGCTCGGGACGGCTCCTGCACGAAGGTCTGCGCCTTGGAGCGCCGTAGCATGATGTGCTCGAACAGCGAACCAAGTCGCTCAAGCGCCTCTTCCTGAGAAGCAAAGACGGGCGCTCTCCCGCACGGCATTTCGAAGCGCGGCCCCTCTGCCTCTTCACAAGCGCCGCCGACAGTCTCGGCGCACGCAAAGGGCACGATGCCAAGGAAGCTCAGCTTGTCGTGAATGTCGTCCATGGTCGAGTAAATGGGCGCGCCAGAGATCAGCCAGCGCGCACGCGCCTGCAGGTGTCGGCAACTCTTCGCAAGGCTCGTCGAGGATCTCCACGGCTCCTTTTTGTCGACCAGGGACACGCGCCGCCAGTGCACGCGTTCTAGCCATTGCGCCCCACCCAGGTCCAGCCCACGGACCGTGGTGACGACAATGTCGCAGGCCGCCAACGCTTCGACTATTTCGCCCGAGCGCTCGGACCCGAGCATCACGTTCTCGAAGAGGATCTTGGGCTCCGGTGCGGCCTTGCAGAAGGACAAGAGGCACACCGTCGCGCGAACACCAGGACGATGCGAGCTGATGGTGTTGTTATGCCCGAAGCAGGCCGAAGGCCTGGCCGTGAGATCTGCGTCGAGTCTGGAGACTTCCAAGGAGGCGACGTGCAGCGCACAGGTCTCGCGCACGCACTTTGTCAAATTCTGCGTCCACCGCGACAGCATCGCCTCCTGCACCACAAAGAGCGAGGCATTGGAGGAGACAAGGCCTGTGATGGGCTCAAAGTCTGCCTCCTTCTCCATGCGGCCATGAAGCACGAGAGCCACGAACGCAAGCGGCTTGCTACAGCCCATCGACTCGCCTACCAGGCCGCCGCGCACCAGAGAGGGCGCATTGAGCTGCAACGCGCCGATCGTGCTGGAATAGTAGTAGCGCTCGCCGCTCACGCCCGCGTCCCACGCGCGCTCTTCCCAGAAACAGCCGTTGAGGCCGCGCGGAAGCCGCTCCTGGCCAATCATCCAGTTCAGCGCAAGCACCTCATCATCGCACATGGGGAGCGACAGGTCCTCGACCAGGCCTGGGTGTCCAACATAGCTCATCTTCGACGGCTTGTTGAGTTGGGGATCGATCGAAGAAGACCGATTCCTCCAGACATCCGGGCTGTGTTGGGACGCCGGCTGCGCGCCTGGCAGGGTCAGCGGCATCGCGCGTGGCACGCTGCTCGCCACGGCGAGTGGGTTGACGAGACTGCTGAGCGTCTTGTCGGCCATGAGGCAGAACGCGAGGCGGCCCATGTACAGGTGGACGCGCAGGTGCACAGAGCTACCTTGCGATGGCCCAATCTGCGTCACGCAACGGACGTGCGGCGGATCCCCGTGCTGCACGCCGCGCTGGTAGGCAGCCACCTGGCGGATCCACTCGACCAGAATCTCGCTCTTTACCTGAGGGTCGACGCTCCTCACGCGAACGTATGGGTGCGCGTGGAGCTTGGCCACGGACACGGGCGACTCCACCGCGGAGGGCTCGCCCGTGAAACTACTCCACAACAGCTCTTCCACCTGACGCGGCACGTTCTCGGCCACGGGTCCGCGCCGCACGGGCTCGTACGCCAGCTCCGCCAGGCCTGCTCTGTGCACAAAGGACAGCGCCATATCCACATGCCCGACACGCCGAAAGGCATCAAAGTACGCCCGCGTCGGGTCCTCGAGCACGAAGTTGAGGTCCAGCCGCATCTTGGCGTGCTTGCCGAAGTGGGCCGCCTTCTTGGCGCCATCCGCAGACGCCCACTCGCGCGGCACCTCCACTGCCTGGCCCGTGAGGAAGGAGACGGTCTCTGGCACGGCGTCGCCTAGCTTGCCGTATGGCGCGCAGAAGTACCTCTCGTTGAGCGCGCTCTGCGCGGGCGCGCGCTGCAACATGCTCGCGCTCAGCCCTTGACAATGAATGAGCGCACCACTCTCCGTCGCCTGCTTCGCTGCCGCAGACGTCGCCCCTGTTCGCGCGCAGGCCGCCCCTGTCGTCGCGCGCGCCGGGGTTTTGGTGCCGCGCGGCGCTCCGCTGCGTGGCACCCGCACGAGCCCGGGTTCCGTTCCCCCCTCGGATCTGGCGAGACTCAGGCTGGTAGTCAGCCAGCCGCCGAGTCGCATTCTTCCCAACGCCGACGGGAGCGCCGAGGGAACCAGCGCCAAGGAGCGGCGAAAGGCGATGGAAGGAATCGGACCAGGGCAGGTGCCTCGGCGAGCGAGTCGCGAATGGCATCAAAAGATGTTCAGATACTTGATGCGGCGCTTCCGCTTGGAGACTTTCCTGTATGCGAGGATTCGCCTCCAGCGCCGCAGTGCGTGCCACGCCTGGCGGGGCACGCCGCGTTCGCATGGTCGCGCGCAAGCAACTTGCAGGTAGCCATGAGAGGTCCTCGAGTTTGACATCGCGAAGAATATAATAAATCACCATGGAGCGCCAGACATTGGGCCTGCGCCGTCAGCATGCTTGAATACTCCGTGGAACCAGAGGACTCGTTCTCGCAGAGCACCATGGCTGCACCCGACAAAGTTGGCAGCCCTCTCCGCGCCCTCGCTTGACGCCCAGTCCGGCGGCGCGTTCGCCGCCTTTCCGGCAAGGAAGGAGACGGTGTCCGGCACAGCGTCGCCCAGGCTGCCCTACGGCACACGAAAGTGCCTCTCGTTCACGGCCCTCTCATCTGGCGTCAGCGGCATGGTCGTGCGCCGCAAATCAGCGCTCCCAATCGCACTCGCGGACGCCGCCGTGGACCACCGCACAACGCTTGGTCGCAGTTTTCACGATCCCTGTATGCCAGGCGGCGCCGACGCCGCGAAAGGAAGTGCGAGAGGGCGAAATACACGCGGGGCTGGCGGCCCAAGAACACGCTGTAAGCGGCACCCAATTTACGATTACTCCCTGTCAACTTCGGAATCGTCGAACAAATCCGATTCCGCCTCGAAGAGAGTCAGGCGGGGCGCTGGAGTAGCGTCTGCCTCGTGACACGACCATGAGAGGTGCAGCATCACGCGCACGTCCGTCTCGTGGTGAAAAGCGCGCAGCGCGGCGCTGAGCACGGCCGTCGAGTCGCCGCTTATAATGCGCGCGTGCCGCACTTGCCCCCCCTTCTTGTGCAAAGCCTCGCTCAGGTGCAGAATGGCGTCCTTGTGCTGCGAGAACACGACTGTCTTGCCCTCCAGCGACGCGAAGCGCCGCAGGTCTTCCACCACTTGCCGTACCTTGGACCCGAGCGGGCCGTTGCTCGTGACGACGCCCAAGACTCGGCTAAGGTTCTCGTGCAAAATCCAGGGTTCCAGGCTTGCATCGGAAGGGGCGCCCCGTCCTGGGCCACGCAGCGCGTCCTCGAATGAAGCGCAAGGAATCCAGTGCGGGGCAACCTCGGGCACGGCGCCCATGGGCTGCTGTGCCTGCTCCTGCTGCTCGCTGGCAGCAGCCATCGCGCGGGTCGCCCTTCGCTCACCCAGCGAGCAAGCCGCTCTCCAAGTCGCGCCAGGACACGGCTGGGCAGCGACTTGGAGTTGGCGGCAAGACGGCCGCGGCGGCGGCGTCGCGCTGCAAGGCCCTCGAGCTTGTTGGAGAGGCCGCCGCCCTGCGCGCTGCCGGCCTGGAAAGGCCGTGCTTGTGGGCTTGCTGGCTGCGCGCTGCTTGACAATCAACTGCTGATTGCTCTGCTCTCCGTCCGCGCGTGCAGCCCGGTCGCCCAGCGCGCGTGCAGCCCGGTCGGCTAGCACGTACGGTGTTTGTTCGACTTGCGCGGGGCTGCGTGCTCCGACTTGGCCAAGTGAGCGAAGGCGTGCAGATTCACTTTGGTTGGCATTGCGAGCATGTTTGACACCGGCGCGGCCAATGCCACTGCTCCGCGAGTGCATCGCGCCTGCCTTCAATAACTCCATAATGAACGCAGAGCGCCGCCGTCCCAGGGCTCTCCCTCACCAGCGCGGGCATCTACAAGCAAGCAGAGCACACCAATCGACGCGCCTCCGCGGCGCGGTCTGGCCGGAATTCTGTGGAGGAGGAGCGCGGCGAGAGCGCGCTCCCTCCGACACTCCAAGGCTCCGGACCGGGGAGCGTCGCTGCACAGGCGCCCGCCAGGACTGCGTCCGCGCGCGGGCACTGTGACTGGCGGGAGACCAGGTGACCAGGCTCTGCAGATCAGAGTGAACGTCTCGCCTCTTCGGACTTTACAATGGCTCCGGCTACGAAAGTGCTCCTGACTTGCAGTCAAAAGGTGGCATGCTGATCGACATAGGCCCAGCCCTGCGCGTCGTCGTGGTCGGAGGGCATCTCGTCGTCGGAGTCGAGGTCGACCATGTCGTCGGACTCGTTGTCGTCGTCGTCGCGCTCCTGGTCCTCGTCGTCGTCGGAAGCGTGGTCGAGGTCGACCTGGGCGTCGCGCTCATTCTCCTCTTGGTCCTCGGTGACGGCGGCGCTGGTGCCGGTGATGTAGCGCAGGTAGCGGCGGCTCTGAAGCGCGCTGGGGCCAGAGCCGGCAGACTCGAGTGGCGCGCCGACGCCACCGTCCTCGTCCTCGTCGGCGCCGTGCTCGTTGCGTGGGTCGACGTGGCTGGCGCGGTCGCGCTCGACGCGCCACGCCAGCACGCGCTCCTCGACGGTGCCGCGCGAGAAGTAACAAATCGTCTCGACGGGCCGTTCCTGGCCGATGCGGTGCACGCGATTGATGGCCTGGAGCTCCTCGCCCTGCTTGAGGAAGGGCTCAAAGAGCAGCACGCGGTTCGCCACCGTCAGCGTCAGGCCGGCGGCGGCGCTCGAGCTCTGCAGCAGAAGCACGCGCACGTGGTCGTCGTGCAGAAAGGATTCGAGCGCGGCGCGCAGCACGGGCACCTTGTCCCCCTTGACGATGCGCGCGTGCGGGATGGCCTCCTGCTGCAGCACGACGCTGAGGTGCAGGACGGACTGGCGCTGCTGGGAGAACACCACGGACTTGCCCTGGTCTGTGGCGAAGCGCTTCAGGTCGTCGACGACGCGCTGCACCTTGGACCCGCGCCGGTCGGCGCGCTCTGCGGTCGGCCCGGCGTGCGGCGCGAGGCCCGTCACGGCGCGCAGCAGAGTGAGGAAGTTTGAGCTCAGCGCCTCCACGCCCACGCGGGTCACAAGGTCGGCCTGCTGCTGGCCGGCGTCCAGCTGCACGCCCAGCGCGCTGCGCGTCATGGCCCCGTTCGTGTCGTCCGCGCTCGGGCTCGGCGTCCACCGCGCAGCGCTTGCGGTGCCCACGGACTCGGCCACCTCGTCCGGCCCGGGCACAGCCTCGCCTTCCTGCTCTTGCTGCTGCTGCTGCTGCTGCTCGGCGTCCGCCCGCGGTTCCAGGCCCTCGGCCGCTACGGCGGCGTCCTCCGCGTCCTCGGCTGGCCGCGTCTGCTGCGTCTGCTGCTGACGTTGCCGCCGCATGCCGCGCGTCACCTTGCGCTCGACTTCCGCATCGGCGGTCTTGGCCTCCTCGGCCTTCTCCTCGGCCTTGTCCTTGTCCTCGACCTCCTCGTCGGCAGCAGGTTTGGCCGCAGCAGCATTGAGCGGGTCCTCACAGCTCGGAGGGAGCACCTTGAAGACCTCGCCGCGCACGAGCTGCCTTCGGCACAGCGGGCACGCGAAGCGGCGCGGCGGGACCGGGGACGCGTTCACCGCAATGTGCTGCGAGATGCAGGCCTCGCAGAAGAGATGAATGCACATGGTGCACATGGGGTCGGTCATGGCGTCCAGGCAAATGCCACACTCGGGCACATTGCTCTTGTCGATGAGCTCCTGCAGAGCCATGAGGCCTTGGCGCCCAAGCGCGTCCACGCGCTGCGCCCCGCGGCCCTCCGCCGCCTTGAGCGTGTTGTAGTAGGTGCGCAGGTCGTGCGCCAACACGGACTGCTCGGCGATGTTGGCCTTGAGAACGTCCATGCGGTCAGCCTTGGCGAGGATTGACTCGTGCGCGTTCACTGAGCCCTCGCTTGGCGCCTTCTTGCCGTCGATCCGGAGCATCGCCCACGTGAAGGTGTCTGGCCTGCCCGTATCGAGGCGCACCACCTCGATCTCTCCCTGGTCATAATTGACACTCAGCACCTCGTTCGCGAGCAGCAGTGTGCCGGGCTGCGGCTCGAACACCATGCGCGTGCGCTCTTTCCTTCCGAGCTCATCTTCGCCGGCGTCCGCTGCCAGGTCCTTTTCGTCGTCGTCGTCGTCGTC
Organism: Thraustochytrium sp. TN22; assembly: GCA_013306675.1. NCBI lineage: Eukaryota > Bigyra > Thraustochytrida > Thraustochytriidae > Thraustochytrium > Thraustochytrium sp. TN22. Next base: position 63,538 of record JABLUY010000110.1, on the reverse strand, counting down.
CTCTTCTTCCCTGTGCGCGTCCCCGATGTCCACGTCCTCGTCGCCGTTCGTGCTCGCCAGATGCCGCGGCTGCTTCGCGGACTTGCCCTGAGCCGCCCGGTCCATCTTGCGCTTCTTGGACGGCAACCCATCCGGCGCGACCTCGCCGTCCTCCTGACGCCCGGCGCCGTTGTTGCCGTAGAGGTCGAACTCGGACCACGGAATTTCGACGATGCTGGCGTCGTCCAGCTGCACTGTAGACGACCTGAGGCCATCGTGGACCGCGCGAACTGCCGTCACCGGCACCGCGCGAGACTTGGTTGTGAGCGAGGCCAGCGGCACGAGAGTGTGGAGACGGGCAAAGAGCGCCTTGACCGGCCGGCCCTCGCGCCGCGCAAGGGCCATCGCGAGGCTGTCGACGTCATCAGTCCCGACATTCTGCGGTGCGATGGCCGTTCCCTTGAGCCCGAAGCGCGCTGCGAAATCCTCGTAGGAGAGTGCCGCGGGCGAGGCGCAATCCTTAGAGGCGAGCGCCGCGAGCAGGGCTTCCTTCGCCGGGCTCTGGCCCGCGCCGAGGAGGGCGACCAAGCCCTCAAAGTCGCCCTGTTTGCCGAGGTACCAGTCCCGGACACGCGCGCGCAGCGAAGGGTCCCGCTCAAGCGGTGCCTCGAGCAGAGCGCGCAGAACGAAGCCGTGCGCAGCAGACTCGAGGCGCGCGAGGCGGCGTTCGGCCTGCAAGGCCTGCTGGCCGCCCTCGGGCTGCAGCAGGGCGCGAAGGTCGGCGGACGGGAGCGCGTGAAAGCGCAGCAATGGCGTGGCGGCGAGGCCCGCGGCGGCTGCCACACGGTCCTGCGAGGCGCGGTCAATCCCGGCGCGCTTGCAGAGGTCCGCGAGAGTGAGCTGGTCCGCCGTGGCCGCGAAGCGCTCGGCGCCGCCGGCCGAGACGCCGTCGTCGCCACCGGTGCCGGCGTTGCGCGGCGCGTAGCGCACGTCCTGCTGGCCGAGGACTCGCTCCTCGCCGTCCTGAAAGCACACGCGGACCGCACCGGTGCGCTCGTCCACGCTCTGTAGGTTGGCGGCGTAGTAGGCGCGTCGGCCGTCGGCTGTGAGGCGGGCTTCGACGCGTACACCGGGCAGGCGGGTGGCCAGGGGCAAGATGGGGAGCGTGTGGCCAATGCCTGGGCTGCAGCCGCGGTCAAAGTCGTCGCGCAGCAGTGCGACAATGCGCTCAAGGCGGCAGTACTGCGGGTCGAGGGCGAGAATGCTGTTGACGAGGCGGCGGCGCAAGCCGACCGGGTCGTCGCTGAGGCGCGCCGGGGTCTTGCGGTCTGCAAAGTAGAGCTTGATGGTCTCGCGCTCGACGCCGCGTGCAACGTCCTCGAGCAAGGTGTCTTGGTCGAGCGTCTTTTCGAAGTGAAACTCGCTCGAGAGGCCGGCGAGCTTGCGGCAGAGCTGCAAAGGCGTGCGGCGGTCGAGCTCCTGACGGCAAGCCTCGAGATGCGCTTCGGCCGTGGTCATGCGCACCGTGAGATGCAGCACGCGCAGCGCGCGAACAAGCAGCACACTGGAGGACGCAGCCTCGGTGTAGGCGCGCAGGGCGGCCCACTGGTCGGGGCGCACCTTGCTGTGCATGAGCTGCAACGCGTGGTATTTGCCGCTGGTGATGGCCTGGAAGGCCCAGCGCCAGCGCCGCCGAGGCAGGCCGCTGCGCGCCTCGCTGCAGGCCTTGTCGGCGGCCACCAGCTTCTCTTCCGTTTCCTTGAGGCGCTCGGCGATGTGCTCGCGCACGGCATTTGCGGCCGCGCCGGCGCCGGCGCCCGCCGTGGCGGCGAACTGCTGGCGAATGCCACGCTGCTGCTGCTGCTGCTGCGGCTGCTGCGCGCCTGCGGCGGCGCCCGCGGCCGAGGGCGCGGCCGCGGTGGCGTTGTCTGAGAGCAGCAGGTCGCGCAGCTCGTCGGCGGGCATGGCTAGGAAGTCGGAGAAGAGCGTGCCGGCCTGGTGCGCGGACCTGTTCCGCGAGCGCGCGCGCAGCGCCTGCTGCACGGCGCGCACAAAGGTGTTGACGCGGTTGAGCTGCGGCGCGGCGCCGTTGCCTCCGTTGACGAGGTGCGGTGAAGACGCGAAGCTGCGCAGCAACTCGGCGCCCACGGTCCAAGGCCTGCCGCCGGCCCCGCCGCCCGCACCGTCGCGCAGGTGCGCGCGGCCCGCCTCGAGGAGATTGGCGCGGCCCTCAAGCAGGCCAACGGCCTTGACGGCGAAGACCTCGAGGTACATGTAGAGCGCGCGCTCGCGCTCCTTGAGCGGCACGCCCACGTAGCGCACCGTGGCGGCCGGGAGCTGCAGGATGCACTGCGCCGGGTCCTGCACATAGGTCTGCTGCTTGGAGTGGCGCATCATGACGTGGTCCAGGAGCAGGCCGAGGCGCTCCAAGGCAATTTCCTCGCGCGCGTTGTACGGCTTCTTGACGCAGAGGTCCCAGAAGCCGTCGACAGAATTGGCGCACGAAAAGGGCACAATGCCCAAGAAGTTGAGCTCACCGTGAATGTCGTCGATTCCGGTGTAAATGGGCGTGCCGGAGATCATCCAGCGAGACCGCGCGCGCAAGCGCTGGCACCTGCGCGCCAGGTCCGTGGTGGAGCTGCGGATCTCCTGCATCTCGTCCAGGCAAACGCGGCGCCAGTGCACGCGGTCCACGAGCTTGCCGCAGCGCTGCACGCTGCGGTAGGTGGCCAGCACGATGTCGCAACTGGCCAGTGCCTCGCAGGCGGCGCCCGATTCGGCCTCGACCCACTGGTCGACGCGCAGCGACTCGATGAGCGTGGCCGCCTCGGCGGACGGCGCGCAGCACGGCAGCAGGCGCAGCGACGCGTGCGTCTGGCGGCGCTCTGTCTGGAATTCCAAGGTGCCGATGCGGAGACGGGCCGGCTCGCGCAGACACTTCTCCAGCTCCTGCGCCCACTGTGGCAGCAGGGCGTCCGGCACGACCACAAGCGAGGCGTGCGACGGCACGAGGCCCGGCGCCGGCGTAAAGTCCAGCTCTGGCTCGCTGCGGTCGTGCAACACGAGCGCGATGAACTCAAGCGTCTTGCCGAGTCCCATCTCCTCGCAGATCAGGCCGCCGCGCACGAGCGGTGGCGCCTCGAGCCGCAGCTCGCCCAGCTCGCTCGAAAAGTAAAAGGAGCCGGCCTCCGCATCGGCGTCTGCCCAGCGGCGCTCCTCCCAGAAGCAGCCGTTCAGTCCGCGCGGCAGACGTTCCTGGTCGATCATCCAGCGCAGCGTCTGCAGCTGGTAGTCGCGCATGCTCAGCGCGATGCCGTCCGGCGTGCCAGCGGCGTACTCCGCGTACCCGGTGCTCTCGTGTGCGCGCAGGAGCATGGACGCCGAGAAGCGCGCTTCGTGCGAGGGCGCGCTCAAGTCGTCCAGGCTGCGCCGAAAGACCGGGTCCACGGCCGGCAGCGTCGAGGTCGGGCCCGGCACAGCGGCGGCCGGGACCAGCGGCCGCATCAGCACGCGCAGGCCCTCGTCCGCGATGAGCCAGAACATGAGGCGGCCTACGTAGAGGTGCACGCGCAGGCGCATGGCGCCGTCGCGCAGCGGGCCGACCTGCGTCACGCAGCGTAGCAGCGGCGACCCCCACTGTGAGACCGTCGGATTCTGGTACACGGTCACCATGTCGATCCACGCTACAAGATCATCGGGCGACTCCGCGGCTTGCGCCTCGGCGCCCTCCACGCTGATCTTGTCCTGGTAGATGATGTTGCACAGCTTCGCCATGGAGACGGGCGACTCCACGGCGGCCGGCTCGCCCGTGTCGGCGCGCCAGAGCAGGCGCGCCGCATCGGCCGCCGCCATGCGCGCCGACTTCCCGTTTACCGTCGGCACGCGCCCCGTCCCGGCCGGAGTGTAAGCGAGCATATCCGGCTTGCTCTTGTCGTGGAAGTGGAGCAGCAGATCGACATGGCCCACGCGCCGGAAGGCGTCAAAGTACGACCTGCCCTTGACCGAAAGGATGTTCACCTCTGTCGCGCGTCGCAGGCTACCGTTCGGGGCGCGCCGCGCGTGCGGCGCGTTCGCGATCTTTCTGCATGTCTCGCTGAAGGTGGCCGCCCGTGAGCTGGCCTCGGTCGAAGCCCAGTCCTCCGGTGTCGCCATGGGCTGGCCCGTCAGAAACGAGATGGTGTCTGGCACGGCCGCGCCGATGCGGCTGTAGTTGACTCGGAAACACCGCTGGTTGAGCGCCTGCGCATCCAACGTGATCGCGTCCTCGGGCGCAGCCGCCTCGGCTGGTCCTGCCTTGGAAACGCCCTCCCCTTGCTCCTTTTTGGCCTTGCCACGCTTGCTTGGTGTCGACAGCTCGGCACCGAAAAAGGTGGGCTTCTTGCGCTGCCTGCCCGTCCTCGTCGTCTGCACTGGCGCCGACTCTGAAGACGCCGCTGCCGCCGCTGCCGCCGCCGAGGATGAGGACGAGGATGAGGACGAGGACGAGGACGAGGACGAGGACGAGGACGAGGACGAGCTCAAGGAGGCCGAGGCCTGCTGGTCTTGCTGATCCTGCTGACCCCGCTGGTCTTGCTGATCTTGCAGACCCTGCTGATCTTGTTGGTCTTGCTGACCCTGCTGGTCTTGCAGACCCTGGTGCTTGGCTGCCTCATCCTCGCGCTTCAAGCGTCGGCTGGTTCTCCGAGGCGCCGCGGCGCCACCGCCACCACCGCCGCGGGCAGTCGCTGTGCGACGCCTTCCAGCCATGCTCGCGCAGTACCGCCTGCGAGCGCTCTGCTCCTCGCTCGCTCGCTCGCTCGCCTGCACGCAGCGACTGGCCCTCGTACGCCTGCGTCGCGTCAGCGTCGGCGAAGGGAGCGCGCCAGGAGCTCGCGCTCTCGGAGCCCACTGCCGGGCCCCGGCCCGCGCAGCACTCTCCCGCTCGCTCGCCGGCGGACCTCCAGGGCGGGGAGCTGCCGCGTCGCGCGCTGCGCCCGCGGCGCGGGCCCGCCCGCGCGCGCCGCCGCCGCCGCTGCCGCCGCCGTCGCCGCTGCCCGCGCCGGCGTTGAAGGTTTGAAATTCCATCCATGCATCCATCCGGCCGAGGCAGGCACGACCAGAACCCCGACGCCGCCGACGCGGCGCCCGCGACCAGAACCCCGCCGCGTCGGCTTCGGAGTCCGCCGGGGCGATGCCGTCGGCCCTGCGCCGGCGCCGGCGCCGCGCGCCCACGGCGAGGGTCGCGGTCGCCATCGCGGTCGCCGTCGCGGGCACGCTGCAGGCCGGCGGCGCGCGCGCGCTGGAGCTCGTGGTGGTGCTCAGGGGCGCGGACGAGGCGACGCGCGTGGCCGCGGCCGCGGCCGCCGGCCTGCGCAACCGCGAGCGCGCGGCGAGCGTGTACCTGGACCTGGACGAGGCCGAGGGCGACGAGTTCTGGCTGCGCGAGCTGCTGGGGGACGAGCAGAAGGACGCGCCGCGCGTGTGGGCCGAGGACTTTGCGCGCAACGCGTCGGCGCGCTACGGCGCGATCCTGTACGAGGCCGGCGAGGCCGAGGCGACGCTCGACACGGTCGTGACGCTGGCCGGCGTGCTCCGGGCCGTGCCGGTGGGCGACGCGCGCCTGCTGCCGGCGGGCGCGGTGGTCAAGGCGGACGCGCGGGGCTGGTCGCGCGCACGCGCGCTGGCGGAGGCCGAGGCGGTGGCGAACGCGACGACCTCGCTTGCGATCCAGGAGGTGAGCGCGCTGCGGCGCGGCCGGCTCGTGGACTTTATCGTCAAGGAGCGACTGCTGGCGAACTTCCAGGCGCTCGAGTGCGTGCCGCGCACGCCTGCGCACGCCTGGCTGCAGCGCGTGGTGCGCGCCGCGCCGTGGCGGCGGCCGGTGCGCGTGTACGGCTACAACACGCAGGTCAAGGTGCTGGGCGGGTACACCTTTGAGGCAGAGACGGACTGCCTCGCAGAGCTGGGCCAGGTGGCCTCCGCGGATACGCGCAACTTGGCGTTCTGGAGCGGGCGGCCCGCGCTGGAGGCGCCGCTGCGACAGCCGCCTAGCGAGGTCTTGCGCTACGACCCGCGCCGGACGTACGTGGCGCTCGTGTACGGCGACATGGACAACTTGAACTTTGTGGAGGGCTTCGCGAGCGCGCACATGCGCGAGCGCGCTGCAGCCTGCGCGGGGCCGTCGGCGGCCTGCTTTCCGCTGACGTGGACGCTCTCGCCCAATCTCTTGCGGCTGGCGCCGGACATTTTGCGCTGGTACATGGCGCAGGGCGCGCGCAGCGGGCGCGACTGGTTCATCTTCCCGCCCTCCGGCACGCTGTACGCGTACCCCAGCATGTTCTCGGCCGAGGACCAGGCGCGCTTTGTGCAGCAGATGGACGCAGATGCCCGCTTGATGAACACGTCCGGCAGCGTGCACTGGGAGTGGTTCTTTCGCTGGGGCGCGGCGGAGCGAGACTACTTCCCGCGCTACCTCGGGCCGGCGCACGCAGTCAAGTCGTTCTTTCTCAACGACGTGCCCTGGCCGGTGCCGATTCCGGACATGCTGCTGCACGGTGAGTCCTACCGCGTGGTGGGTTCTGGCCACGACAGTGTCGTGCTCTTCCGGCCCGTCACGAACTGGGCCCCGGGCAATGGCGTGGACGGCCTGAACTTGTCGCCGGAGACGTGCGCGCAACTCCTGGCGAGCTTGCCTGCGGGTGGCGTGCACTACCTGTACATCATCCAGACGTCGGCCCTGGACCAAGTCGCCTCCCTTGCGAGCCACCTTGACAATTCGCACCCGCACGTGACGCTGGTCTCGTACGAGCAGCTCGCCGGCCTTGCCCGACAGCGGGAGGCACACAAGAGTGGTGGTGGTGAAGCTAACACCAAGCATGACGCTCGGCTTGCCAAGAGGCGCTCGTCGCCTCCAGGCGGCGCAGCCAGCCATGACACAATGACACAATGAGTTTTACCTTACGTTTTTGCTTTGATTCCCATCATGCAGAGCCAGCAGCGGAAGCAGCAGCAACGGCGTCGCGGCCGCACTCGTTAAAGGCCTGCAGCGCGTCGAGACAGTGCTTCTCCTCCTTGTCGCGGAGGCAGTGGAAGAAGCGCGCGTGGACCGAGGGCCGCGACGCGCCGGGCAGCTTGTCATCGCACGCCGCGAAGACCTGGCGGCGGCGCTTGGTCGCGAAGCGGTCGCAGCCGATGTAGCAGTCCGCCTCGCGCACGCAGTTGCCCTCGCCGCTCTCGGCGACCTTTCGCTGGCAGCGCACGAAGTTGGCCTGCGGCACGGCGCACGTGGGCACCACGGACTCCACGCCCTGCAGCAGCGCCTCGGCCCGCGCCACGTTGCCCGCGCTCACAAAGTCGCTCACCTGCGCGTCCGGCCGGTCCGCGGCGTCCACCGCCCCGACCACGGGGCACGACATCGCGGCCTGGGATCGCGCTCTGCGAGCGGGAGGCCGGCACAAGCCTCTCGAGCGTCAGCATCGGCTAGACGGGGTGCCGCCGCCGTGGCCTTCGCTGCTCTGCGTTGCGCAGGTGCCAGCGGTGCGGAGCGGCCAGAGGTTCCGGCAAGGCACGTCCACCATTCTGCGACGTACGGCGTGGACCGTGGCGTGGCGTGGCCGGGATACCGGTGCCCGATACGGGCTGCTGGAGCTTTTGGCTTTGGATGAAAAGCGACGCCAGGCTGATTTGACGAGCGGGACGCAGATGCTAGTGCCACGGCCGGCCTCCAGCCTCTGCCTGGTACAAGCGGAGAAGAGAGGCGACTGCCGAGACGATGACGGCCTGACATGTAAAGAATGAGACAAAGGGTGGCCAGACATTGCGACCTGAGATGTACTTTTGCTGGAGTCCTCATGATCTGATTAACTTGGCCTTGTACTTTTTGACAACGCGCATGCGCAAGCTCACTCGCAGGCTCGAGCTCAAGCGACGCGAAGAATTCCAACAAGTCAGCCGGTCAAGAATCAATCGCAGTGCAGTCGTGCAGCTTGGCCGGTGGAGTGGAATCAATCCAACTGGGAGACATCGATTAAATTTTACCCTTGCTAAAACCCTTCTTAAGGTAGGTGGCAAATTCGGGGTCCTTGAGGGCCATGAGCTGCTGGCGGTCCTCGAGGGCGACGGAGCTGTGGAGGCTGGGCGACTGCAGCGAGAGGTCAAGGGCCTCCTTGGTCAGGAAGAGCGACATGGGCGTCATGGTGTCGACCATGGCCTGGACGGTCTCGACGCCGGCGCGGAGGAGGTCGTCGTAGGACTCGTAGATGCCGTTGGCAAAGCCGAGCTGGTAGGCACGGTCAGCGTGCATGAACCGGCCGGTCATCATCATCTCCGCGGCCATGCTGGGGCCCACGGCGCGCGGCAAGAAATAGGAGATGCCGACGTCGGCGCCGGTGAGACCGATCTTGGCCATGGCGACGTTGCAGCGGAAGTCGCGCGCCACGAGGCGCACGTCGGACGCGAGGGCGAGGCCGAGACCAAAGCCGGCTGCAGACCCGTGCAGGAGCGCCACGATGGGCTGCTTGACCCTGCGCATGGCCAGCACGATCTGCGCCGGCCGCCGCTGCGCGTTGAAGACGTAGGTGCCGTCCATCTCGCCAAGGCCGCCGCCGCCCTCGGTCAGGTCCAGGCCGGCGCAGAACGAGCGGCCGTTGGCCTTGAGCAGAATCGCGCGCGGCTGCGGCGCGCCCTTCTCGTGCTTGATGAGGTCGTCCGTGTCCAGGCTTGAAAAGTACGAGAGCAGCTCCGTCATGAGCGTCGGGCTCACCGCATTCAGCTTCTCCGGTCGGTTGAGCGTCACCACGTCCCAGCCGCGCGAGTCGCGCTCCACCGTCATGCACTTGTACTCGGGCATTTTGTTTGCGCGCCTCCACGTCGAACCGGCCCTTGAACGCGGCGGCGCCCGGACACGTACGCGCACGAACGTACAACCTCGAGCCTCGTTGCAGGTCTGCCCCACGTCGCGCCGCGCTGCGCCGCGCGTTCCGGCTGCGCTGGGCGTGGCCCGGCGCAGCGCCCGCCTTTGCGCCTGTCAGTCCGCCGAGCCAAGCGAGTCCCAGTCCCGGCGTGCCTGGCCGTGTCCGTCACGCCATGCTGCTCGTACTTGGGGCGGCGTGAGACCGTCCCCATCCGAGGTCCGCGTTGCGCCGTCCCACGTTGGCGGTTCGTATCGTGGTCATGGCTGGGCCCGGCCGGTTTCCCGCCTTGCTCGGAACGCCGCTCCGACAGGGATGCTTTTGCCGAAAGCGAACTTCTCCAACTCAGGCTGGCCGCTGGCGCGCCGTCCACGGTCGTCCGCGACCGAGGCTCGGGCTGGGCCGCCGTTCTGACCGTTCATCAAGACTGCAGTGCAACCGCTGCTGGCGGCGGCCACGTCAAAAGCAATGGCCTAATTTACCAGCACTCGGAACTCTGGCTCAGACTCGCCATGGCTGCAGCCGCCTGCCTGCACTGCAGCCACCAAGGCCACTGTTCCATTCTGCTCCGAAGCATTCTTCTTCGACGCAAGTACCACTGCAGTCAGGCCTAAGAACTGGTACCGCCCCGGTATGGTACCATGGTACCACGATCCAGGCCACTGGCTGGCGACAGCAGCGATGGCGAGCGTCGTCAGGCTGCTGGCCGCCAGCCAGCGTCTCGGGGCTCGGCAGTGATCACAAGCTCGCCCGACGCCGCGACGCAGGCTCCAAAATGACGCTGCGGCTGCGGCGCCATGAGAGGACCGTGGCTCACGGAGCCGCCAGTCGGGTTCCTCACCTTCGGGCCTTCATCTTCGCGACACCGCGCCGCTGCACGGCGGCCCGGCGAAGCACGCGCGTCCGGCCGATGGCCCCGTGACCACGTACGCCGCCACCAGTACCTTCGAGAAGCTCTCAAGCGAGCAAAGATCATCCGCACGCCGCGCAGTAAGTTAGTGCAGCGGACTCCGACCCGTGGCCGGCCATCACCACGAACTCCAAGTTGTGGTGCGGCACTGCGGCCACTGCGGCGGACGCTCTCTGCTTTCGATCCGGCCCGGCCGGAGCGCCTGCAGCGCCTGCGTGCGCTTGTCGTAGTGCGGCGGGGTTGCGGGGAATCTGTGACGAGCCTCCGGAGTCCGGAGCGCTCCGGAGCCCTGGCGCGCGGCGCTCGCGCAGGCGAGCGAGCAGCAGACCAGAATCGCCAGGCAGCACTGCAGCGCGAGCGAGAGCAGCAGGCAGGCAGGCAGGCAGGCAGGCAGGCAGGCAAGGCAGCGGCCAGGCAGGCGACGCGCGGCGAGCAAGACAAGATGTCCAAGATCAAGCTCACGTACTTTGACATCCAGGGCGCGGGCGAGAAGGTCCGGCTGGCGCTGACCCTGAACGGCGTGGACTTTGAGGACGCGCGCGTGTCGCATGGCGAGTGGCAGGAGATCAAGCCCAAGACGCGCTTCGGCCAGCTGCCCATGATGGAGGTGGACGGCACCGAGTACGCGCAGAGCGACGCGCTGCTGCGGTACGCCGGCACGCTGGGCGCCGGCAAGCTGGTGCCGGCCGAGCCGCTGGACCGCCTGCTGGTGGACGAGGCCATGGGCTACTGTGACGACCTGGCGCGCGCGTGGGAGCCATCCTTTTACATGGGCATGAGCCCGGCCAACTACGGCCACTCGGAGGACTTCAAGGGCACGGACGAGCACAAGGCGCTGGTCCAGAAGATGCGTGAGGCTTTCGTCAAGGAGAAGCTCCCTGTCATCCTGAACAACTTCGCCAAGCTCATTGAGGCCAACGACGGCAAGTGGCTGGCCTCCAAGGACGGCCCCACCATCGCGGATTGCAAGGCCGTGCCGGCGCTGCGCAGCTTTCAGCGCGGCCACATGGACCACGTGCCCACGGACTCGCTCGACTGCAACAAGGTCGTTACCGACTATCTGCAGCGCTTTTACGAGCTCCCGGAGGTTGCCGCCTGGTATGAACAGCACAAGCGCTAAGCATCTGCGCATGCGCGCCTCCGCACGCACGCGCCTCCATTGTCATGCCAAGCAGGGAGACCCGGAAAGAAAGAACATGAATGTGATGTGATGTGGCTTTGATTGGTTGTGTGACAGCATAATACATCAAAAGAAGACAAGGGCTGAGGGAGGGGTGGTGATGGAGATGATGGGCCAATGAGAGGAGCCTCCAGACGGGTGCAGTGCCCACGCACGCGCGCTTTGTCTGAGCTCTCGAACTTCATGCGCTCGATGAGTTGCGGTCTTAGCTTGTTCGCTACTTTGCTTGGCCCTCTCCGAGGTCTACCTCGCCAATTATCTGATTGCTCGCTCGCTTGAGCTCGCTTTAGGTCGACCGTGCCTTGGCGTGCCTTGACGTGCGGCTACAGGACCGTCACAAGCTGCTCTGGTGCATGGGCGGCTCGTCCTCATCCTTGAGCGAGACGCCCGAAAAAACGGGCAGCACGCCGGTCGTGACGACGCGCTCGCGCCTGCACCTGCGGCGCTCGCCGCTGGCCCTCGGGGCGGAGCGCTCCCCGCCCATGACGATGCGCGCGCATAGCCCTCGCCGCGGTGCCGCCGGGCCCTCTTCAAGCTGCGCCATGGCCGCCGTACACTCCATGCTGCTGGCTGGCTTGCTGCCTGCCCCGTTTCCTCCTTCCCGCCGCTGCGCTCGTGCCTGGCCTGCCTGCTCGCTCGTTGGAATGCGCTGCGGATTGCGGGACTGCCCAGTGCTGCTGCACCAGACCGCTTCGGGCAGGCTAGCTTGTCTCTAGCATCGCTAGAAACTTGCTAGCAGCTTGTTTCGGGAGCTCGTTGCGCTTTTCCTTGCCCCACAGCCGGCGTTCGTAGCCTGGACGCGACCAGGCGCGTTCGAGCTAGCAGCTTGCCGATGGGGGGGACCTCCAGCGCGAGCAGCCCCGCAGCGCCGCTGCCAGTGCAACTTCGCGAGACTGGTCGGGCAGAAACGGCTGCCGCTGCACCAGCGCACGACTTCCCCACCGCCTCCCTCGTACTGGACACTGGCCGCCTGGCTCGTGCCGCCGTACCGCGCCGCGCCGCAACGCCAATCTGGCGCTGTCGCCCAGCCGCAAACATTGCGACCGTGGTCTGTCTGTCGGCGCCGCGCTATACGTCGGCCCGCTGCCAGGCGCTGCCAGCCAGCTGCGCGCGCTCGATGCTTGCTTCGCCCGGACCCGTGTCCCTCAGCCTGGAGGGCCCAATCACTGTGGCCCGCCTGGTAGCTTCTAGCTTCCGATGCGGGGCGCTCCGCGAGGTATGGTCAGGCGGAAACTCGCGAGTGCGTTTCAGCGATCACGCCGAGCAGGCCAGGTCGCGAGCGCGCAAATGGGTTGAAATGGTTGCGTTCTACACCCAGCCAGGTTTGGATGCTGCGCTTTCCGCGTCTCGCGAACAGCCTGGGTGCAGTGGCAGGCCAGAGCCCAGGGCGAAACGCTTCGCTTGCCTCAGTGGCGCGCGCAGCGCGGAGCGGGATTCCGAGCCACCCGTTGACTGATCGCAGGGGGTCGCGACTTGGGCTCGGGCAGGCGTCTTTCGCGCCGGCCGGCGCTGCGTGCCTAGCTCCGCTGTGACACCCAGTGTACCGTGGCGAAGCGAGGGGGGGTTCGTCTTGGCTGCATGGACAACGGTCGTGGTAAGCTGGTAACACGTACCCTACTTGCTTCCGGACGCCGCCACCGCCGGTTGGTGCACGCACGCGTGGGGAAGGAAGTACGTGGCCATGGAACGACGCGAGGCTGGCGCCGAAACGAGCGGCCGCGCGCTCTGCGGTCATTCGCGTCGACTGCAGCTCAGGCTGAGCCAGGCAGGGCAAGTGGTCAGACTCGGATTGTATTGGTACCCTACCACGCGCTGGCTGGTGGTGGCCGGTGGGCGGGCCGGCGTGCCCCGGGCCGGCGGACGACAATTCCTTGAGATCTAGCCGGCTGACCTGCTCATCGGGATTGGGACTGACTTTGCGAGTTGAGCTTGGCTCTGCGACCCGCCGCTCCCCCTCACAGTCAGGCTGGCTGGCTGCTCCTGAGAAGGGGCATCAAGCAGTTGCTTGCCCGCCGGGCTGGCGCTGGCTGCCTGCGGGGGCGAGTCGAGTTGTCCAACGATCCATCACGGTGCCAGATCGGGCCGAGGCGGCCGCCCATCAGGGCCGTGGCGGCTGCCCGGCGGGCCCTTCGTCAGGGCACCGGAGTCTTGCGAACGAGAAACTGCCCCGGAAGTCTGTGCGAGTGGCCGAATCCTCGCAAAGTCGAGGGACGCTGCCAGCGGCCCGGTCTCGACCAGCGACGCTGGCGGCCCGGGCCGGGCTGCGGAGGGCCGACTCGGCCAAGCTCTACAAGTAGCGAAAGCAAGAACAACAAACCCAAGTCCATTCGTTTGGTTATTTGCTACGAGGATACATAGGCAGCGACGACTTCACCTGCAAGCAGCCAGCCAGGCGAACCCAAAGCTGTACTCAGCCTAGCTGTCTCAGCCTAGTTGTTACAGGCCGCTCATGGTTTGCTTATTGACTTGATCGTGAGGAGGTGACGCCACTGGCAGCCGCCGCTGTTTGAGCCCGGCCTGGCTGACATGAGCCACGATGGCCGCCATCCATGACCAACTACAATGCACTCTGGTGCTTGGGGTTTGGGTCAGCGATCGCGGTGCCCGAGAAGATGGGCAGCACGCCCGTCGCAAACACGCGCTCGCGCCAATACGGGCGGTGCCGGCCGCCGCGCGCCGCTCTGGCCGTCACACGCGCGCCGGAGTCCATCGCCTTCCCTGACTGCTGGACCTGCCCGGCCGCCCCTGCCAGTGGTGGCTTGTCGTCCATGGCAGATAAAGCGCTCTAGCTATCCGGTTAGCTCCCAGCTCCAGCTCCGTCGGAGATTGCGAGTTTGCTGCGAGAAGCTCAGTCGAAGCAGCTAGCTCGAGCGGCGGAGGATGGAGGTCTGCCAGCTCGAAGCTAACAAGCAACTGCTTCAAGTTCGCTCGCCACTCGCTGGCGCTGGCAGCGGTGGTCTTTGCCGTAGATACTGCAGTGCGCCGGTTCACGCGACGCGCGCGCGAGCGGGCGGGCGAGTGCCAGTGATGGTGATCAACGTGCAGCCGCGGGGAAATCTGGCAGTGGCCTCCGCCAGCTCCATGGCCGAGCGGGAGCGGCGTCCAGTGCCGCGTCGCCCGTCACCACCCGCTGCGCGCCGCCGCCTCCTTGACCGCCCCTACGCGCGCGCGGCTCAGCGGCCGTCGTTGAGGCGCCCCGACGACGCGGAATCGCGCCGCGCGCAACTCGCCTGCAGGCCTGGCGCGGGACGCGTCCCTGCCTCTTGAAGCTGTGGCTGTGTGGCAGCCTGCGGGGAGAATGTGGGAGAGCGTGGTGAGGGGGAGAGCGAGTCGGCGAGGGATGGCGATTTACTAGACCGGCATAACTACACCGCCGCCGCCGCCGCGCCGCTTAATGTCAGGGCGGTGGCAGGGCAGTCTGGCTGGCAGAACAGGTGCCTCGCGCCGCGAAACAGAGTTTAACAGACTCTGGACGGTGGCTGCGGGCAGGGCGGCGGCGCCAACTCACAAGGCTGCTGACACTGTGAATGAAAATCCTCTCAGCGCCGGCGGCCTCGCGCCGCGGTCAGGTGCTCTCAGGTTGGCCACCGGCGGCCTCGCCTGGCCGGCCGTTTGGCGCGCCCGCCGGCGCGAGACGCGAGGCGAAGGCAGGGCGAGAGGCGATGCAGTTCGTTTCAAGTGCTCGTCCTGATCGCGTCTGGCGCACGCGGCGCGGAGCGAGGTGGATCGAGGCGTCGTTTCCTGCAACGAATCCAGACCTGAGACGCGCCTAGCTAGAGGCTACGCTGCGTGGCGAAGACTTTTTAGAAGAGCGCACAGCCACCATGGCCGCTTCAAGCGCTGAATCTCGGCTCTCCTGTGAAGCAGATACCTCTCCCCGAGACTCTGGCCTGGGATCATATCTCACGGTGCAGCAGCCGCATCCATACCGCACGTTGAACACCTGCCATGAAGTACGCCACGAGCGAGCTAGAGTCAAGCCTCGCTGGACAAGAACGCAGCCCACCGGTTCACCGATTCAACGAGTGTGCGTCGCCCTGAGCCTGGGTCGACGTCGCTGTCGTTCAACGGGGTTGAAGAGGCTGGTGTCCAACGAGCAAGCGACTCTAAAGGTTCCATCAGCGGGTCAAGTGGGTCGGCCTAGCTCATCTCGTCTGGATGCCCGTTCACGCGCCGTGGGATCATTCGGGTGGCCCATTGCCTGACTGTGACCACGAGAACCGATGCGTTGGTCCTTGCGCCTTGTCCGCCACAGCCATTGCCCTGACGGTCTGCGCAACTTCCCGTGTGCCGACTGGAGCGTCGGTATAGCGTCGATGTGCCAGGCAGGTACGTTAGTAGGCGTCCTACTCCGTCTCATCTCCCGCGAAGAAGAATGCAAGCGTGCGGACCTCGCTCAACCGCGTCCGTGTCCCGATTCGTGACATGCTAATCAGCATTCTTCCTGCCGTTGTTTGCGGCCAGGTCGGCCGCGCCGCACTCGTCCTCTCTCCCGAGCTGGTTTGCACGCCTCGCCTGAGCTGTCTGGCGGACGGGTCAGAGGCACCAGACCGACCATTTTCGCCGGACTGCTCGCTGTGCGACAGGGCGCCCATTGAAGCGACTCTTCGGGTTCTTTGTTGCCTCGTCGCCCGTTGTTTGATCTTGCAGCTCGTCCTTCACGGCTACTGCCTCTTAGTGCCAGTCGCAGTTGCAAGAGGGCACCCAGTTGCTCTGAGCTCTGTGAGCAGTTGTCTTTTTGTACGTTTTGGCTGGTAGTAGCTGTGCTGTGAACTCGAGCTCGCGTCCTAGGTCCAGCCGCATCCCCCCCGCCTCGCCTCCAACGTTTAATTTCGAGGAGGGCCACCCAACTCAGGCGACGTACCAAGCTTCTTTCATCCATAATCATCAGTGCCACGCTTCCTGTGACCCGAGCTCGCCCAGGCTTTTTGACGTCCCCTGCGCACACCTCGTCTTGTCGACGCGAAGCTCTCTCAACCTTCACGACTAACTCGCTCGAACTGGAACTTCAACTTGAGGTTCAAAGAACTTGAACTTGAACCTCTGGCCGTCCTGAGTCCTCGTCACGCCTGACCGCCGCCAGCAGGCAGCCGCAGCGCCGCCTCCTGCTGGCAGTGCTTGCTTGGTGCGCGAGCTCCGAAGCGCCACTCGCTGCGCCGCCCGAAAGCAAGGCCTTGCCTCTGCCTAGCTCGCCCGCCTCCGGCTCCGGCTCGCGAGCGCCGCCGCGCACGCGCACGAGCCCGCGGCGGCCACGCCCACGATCACGGCAGCGCTCGGACGGCCTGGCCTGCACGCGCCCGGCCCGTGCCGCAAGTGCGCCTCCCGCCGCACAGTGGCCTATCGCGCGCCGCCACTGCCTATGCGGCGAGGCGCGACTTGCGGCTGCAATGCGGCAGTCGTCACCTGATCAGTGTCGCCCCGCGCGTCTTCGCGCGGGCCCCGCTCCCCGCGCGCGCCGCGCCGCAGGTCCTCAACGCGCGCGGCGGCGAGGCGGCGGCGGGGCCGGGCGGCGCGCGGGCGCCGGCGCGCGGCAGACGCCAACGCGCGGCGCGGCTGGCGGCCGGCGGCGCGGAGGAGGAACCGGGGCCCTGCTTGCGTGCGGACTTGCCTTGCCGGCGGCCTGCCTGCCCGCCTGCTCGCCGGAGGAGCGCGGCACGGCGCGGCGCAGCTCGGCGCGAGGCGAGGCGAGGCGACGCGGAGCGCTCCTCCGCTCCACGCCGCTCCACCCCGGCCTCCATTGGAACGACCGGCGGCGCCGACCCGGCGCGGCAGGGCGCTGGAGATCCGAGCACTTGGCTGCATTCTTCTCCCGGCGGCGGGCCCAGCGCGCGCGCGCAGGCGGCAGCCATGGAGCCCGTCGTGACGACGGCCGCGGCTGCCTCGACGCGCCCGCTGGCATCCTCGTCCGCGTCGGCCAAGCGCGACCTGCTGTACACAGAGGTCCGCGCGGAAGACCTGGGCGTCGAGGCCGACCTGCGATGGCCGCTCCTGTGCGCGGATGCCGAGGCCGTGCCGGGCCAGGCGCTGCCGCCCGCGGACTCGCGGCCTGCGGACCTCGTGGACGTGGTGGGGGGTGACCGCCTCGTGACGGTGCTGCAGCTGCGCGAGGAGCGCGAGGTGGTCATGCCCTTTAGCCAGTGGGCCGCGTACCTGGAGGACAACACGACGCGGGCTGCGCTCCCGCGCGACGACCAGGAGCTCAACATGGTGAGCTTCGACGTGCGCGAGACACCACTCGGTGATCTCGTGGACCTGCCTACGTTTTGGACCCAGCTGGATCTGAGCACGGCGCTGGCCAGCGATAGCGCCTCCGCCTCCCGCCCCTCGTTGTCGTCGATCGCAAAGGGCCAGGCCGCCAGCAGCGGCGGCGGCGGCGTCAGCAGCAGCAGCAGCAGCAGCAGCAGCAGCAGCAGCAGCAGCAGCAGCAGCAGCCCGGCTGGCGACAACCCGGCGCGCGTGCCGGGATCGCCCACCGCTCTGCTCGGCTACGACGGCGGTGCTGCGCATGCCTCGTGCAGCTCGCGCGTCGAGCTCAAGGCGCGCAACAAGTTCCAGAGCACCATTGGTGTGGCGCCCTGGCTCTCCTCAGACGTCGCCGGCTCCGGAAGTGGAAGCACCGGGAACAACGCGCGCGCCCCGCTCTTCTGCACCATGGCCACATCGTACTCGTACGCGGACTTCTTTGTGCCGTACGGCGGCGCGGCCAGTTACCTGTACGTGGCCTGTGGCGAGCTCTGGGTCTTTCTCATCGAGCCCACGGCCGGGAATCTAGAGGCTTACGAGAAGTGGGTCTCCTCCGGCAGCCTGCGCACCGACTTTTTTGGCCGGCTCGTGGACCGCCATAACCGCATGGACATCGCGGCCGGCGCCAGCGCGTACGTGCCGGCCGGCTGGATCATGGCCTTCTTCTACCCGGAGGACAGCATCATCTTTGGCTCCAACGCGCTCACGCTTTCCTCGCTCACCACGCACCTCGACGCCTTCGCCATGGAGATGCGTCTCGACGTGCCGCCGCGCTTCCGATTCCCACGCTTTTGCGACACCCTGTACCAGCTTCTCGAGTGGCTCGCGGCCAAGGTGTCACCGTCCTCGTCTACATACTCGGACCTGGCCAAGGACCTCGGTGTGTCCAACGCGCTGGCGACCGCGCTCATCCGCTTCGTGCGCGCCATGCGCGCGCTCATCACGCAGCGTGACCGCTGGGCCGACGCTCACACGGGCGTCACGCTGCCCGCCGGTGACGCGCAGCCTTCCGACCGTACGCGCGACGCGCTCTCCACGCTCGCCACGCGTCTCGGCCCTGCCCTGGACGCCGCCCGGCACTCGGGCGGCGACGTCTCGCTCGTGGTCGCCGCTGCCTGGAAGGGCTTCGCGGACCGCGACCTTGCCTCGCGCCTCGGCGGCGACGGCAACAGCCCGACATCGCCCTCGCCCTCCTCCTCCTCCTCCTCACCCTCCCCTGCCGCAACCACGTCGCCCGCCTACGCGTCCAGCGCAGCGGGCCCCGCCGCCGCCGGCATTGCTGGGGGCGCCTCCGACTCGCCTGCCGTCGGCACCGGCGCGTCCGGGGCCCAGGACGATCGTCTGCAGTGCGAAAAGTGCGGCGACGTCTTCAGCAAAAAGGGCCTCGGCCCGCACCGCCGCCACTGCAAGGGCGGCAAGGGCGACAAGTCCAGGGACGCCGTGCTCATCGACGTGGGCCCGTATGGCACGTGGAACAAGAACGTCGAGCCCGGCTCGCACCGCTCCTCCTGCCACCGCTGCGGCAACCTGCGCAAGCGCGTTGTACTCTGCCGCCGCTGTCCCAACATTTACTGCCGTCGCTGCGCCGAGAAGATGCGCGAAGAGCACGGAAACGATGTCTTCCTCACGGGCTGTCCCTTTTGCAAGCAGCTCTGCTGCTGCAAGGGCGAGCGCACGCGCGACTGCCCGCGCCAGTACCACTGCTACAAGAAGTGTCCTGTCTCGCTCACCAGCGGCGGCGGCGCCAGCTGACGCCTTGGCAGCTACGTCCAGTCCAGTTTGCAAGAGGCTCAGGGCCGCGGCACGGGAGCTGCAGCTCTCGAGGTCTCTTGCATTCGCGCGCCATCATGTCATGTCCTCCTTGTCATTAATTTTAACAAGTCATCTCATCTCTTGCTTTCCTGCGTCTCCCTGCGTCTCTTCGTCTCTTCGTTCTCGTTTCCATTCATTCATTCTCCAGTTCAGACGCGCACATTCGCAGAGATCGATCACTCCGGCTTGGGCTTGGGCCTGCCCTGATAGCCGCCCCACATCGACCCACGACTCGTGTCGACGAACTGCCGCCGATGCTTGGATGGTTGCGCGCGGTCTGCGTCGCGCGTGCGTTCGATGGCCTTTTTCATGGCGCGCAGGCGGTCGTCGCGCGTTGCCTCGCTCGTGTCGCGCAGGCGTACGTCGTCCGCGCCCTCGAGGGCGTCCTCGTCCATATAGAAGACGCCCTTGGTCGATCGCACGTGCCGCCAGTCGCGCTCGCCGCGATCCTCCTCCTCGCCCGTGCGGGCCGCCTTGCGCAGGCCCGCCTGCACAAGCTCGGCGTCCTCCGCGGCGCGCTCCTCGTCTGTCAGCCCGCGTCGCCGCTCGGTCTCGGCGGCCTCGGCCTCGCGCGCGCGCGCGCGCTCCCGCGTGCGCTGCAGACGCGCAAGTTCGCGCAGCTCCCATGCTTCAAATTCTCCCTCCTCGTCCACGCCGTCCGTATCGTCCGGCATGTCGGCGCGCGCGCTCAGCAGGGCGCGCTTCGCCTCGCTCGAGTGCACCTCGGCCGCCGCCGCGCTCTTGCGCACCTCCGCCGTGATGGCCTCGCGCGTGCGCTTTCGCGACGCGCTCTTGGCCGACGCCTCGGCGGCAGCGGCGCGCTCCTCCGCCTCTGCCAGCCGTTCGCGCTCTTTGTGCAGCACGCGCTGCTTCTTCGCCACGAATACCGGCCGCACCATGCGCGCATCCTCCGCGTCCACCCCGGAGGACCGCCCCGACGCGCTACCTGACGAAGACGAGCACGAGGACGAGGACGAGGACGCGCCGGAGGCATCCGATGCGGGCGATGTCGGCGCGGCGCGCATGCTTGTCGCGGGCCTGGCCTGCTCGCTCGAGTCCGAGTCCGAGTCCGAGTCCGATGACGCCATTTGCTTCTTTTTCTTGGCGCGCAGCAGCGCGAGCCGCCGCCGCGCCGCTGCGCCTTCCTCCTCGTCGTCCTCGTCGTCCTCGGCCCCATCGTGACCACGCTCGACCTCGCTCCTGCTCACCTCCGGCAGCGTAATGACCTTGCCAATCTGCAGCTGCTCCTGTGCGGACTGCAGCGCCTGTGTTGGCACTTCTGCGGGCGGCGCCGCCTTGGCCTTGGCGGCCAGCAGCCGCTCCCGAATGAGCGCGCGGCGGCGCTCCGCCTCCGCGTCGCGCCCCGCGTCAACGGTCTCGTCAGCCCTATTGTCATCGCCGGCGCCGCCATCGTCGCTGCTGCTACTGCTGCCGCTGTCATCCTGTGATCCTCCGCGAGCACGTCGTCGCGTAGCAGCAGCACTGTCGCCGCCCTGGTCGCGCTGTCGCCGCCTCTCCTGCTCTATGTCGCGCTCCCGCTCGCGCTGCAGCTCGCGCTGCTCGCGCTCGACGACAGCACGCAGCGCGTCGCGCGCCACGCTTCGCGCGCCGCCCTTGCCCGCGCCGCCCCTCGCGCGCCGCTGCAGCGCGCGGCTCTGGTCCGCGCGCGGCGCGAAGCTGGCGACCTTGGCGGACTCGTTCTTGTCGTCGCGCGCCGCCGCCGCGTCCACCTCCTCCGTCAGCACGCCGCCCAGCAGCTCGGCGGCGCCCAGCGCCGCGCCGCGCCGCGCCATGCCGCTGCCGCTGCCGCTGCCGCCCGCGCCGCGCCGCGCCGCGCTCGCGGTCTGCTGCGTCTGCGCAGGCGCGGCGCCGCGCCCGCGGCGCTGCAGACCCGCTTTGCCCGCCATGCCGCCGCGCGCGGCCGCCATGCCGCGGCCCGCCGCCGCGGCCGACCGCGTGCGCCTGCTGGGCGACCGAGGTGCGTTGCCTCGCCTTGCCTTGCCCCGCCGCGCCGCCGCGCCGCGCCGCGCCGCGCCCGCCGGCGCCGGCGCCCGCGGGCGCGACGGCCACCTCGGCGCGGACGAGCGCGACGCGGACTTGGAGGAGGACGAGGAGGGCTCGCAGGAGAGGGAGGAGACTGACGGCGGCCTGGACGGTGGCTCGCGCTCGCGTGCGGCGCAGCGCTGCGACAGGTGTCGGCCAAGGTGACGTCGGCCGGCGCGCTGGGGACGCGCAAGCTGGCGAACCGGCTGCGCGCCGTGCTGGAGCAGCGGCCGGGCTTCGGGCTGTCGGCGCCGCAGATTGGCGTGAACGAGAGGCTCTTCGTCATGGCCACGCCGCGCATGCCCGAGGGCAAGGACCTGCCGTACCTCGGCGCCGCGCCCATCACCATGACCAAGCACTGGAAGGTGCACCTGACGGCCATCGTCAACCCAGTCATCACCGAGGTCTCGCCCGAGGTCGAGGCGTCCATGGAGACTTGCCTGAGCCTGCCAGGCGTCGCTGCGCTCGTGCCGCGCCACACCTGGATCGAGGTCGACTTCAAGGACCTCGACGGAAACTTTCACCACCGCCGCCTGCGCGCGCACCCGGCGCGCGCCTTCCAGCACGAGTACGACCACCTTGAGGGCATCATGTTCACGGACCGCATTCTCGATACGGGCGACATCTTTGCCGAGACCTTCGTCGACGACTTTCACGGCCGCGGCGCGCCGCTTGATCACCTCGACGACCCGATCGCCGCACGAAATGCCGCGCCGGATGCCGACGACTACGACGTCGCCGACGAGATTAAGCGCTACTACGTCTCTCCCTAGGCTGCGCTGCTCACCTGGCAGGGAGACCACGGGGCAAGCGTGCTGCTCGGGCTGGCTTGCCTGGGCTGGCTGCACGCTGCGAACTGTGCCAGCCCTACGAAACGGGTCAAGTCGAGTCGGTGCCCCCTCGCTGGGGTCTATTTACCTCTCTACCTACCTCTCTACCAACCTTCCTTCACCTACCCACCTTTCTACTACGTGGCCGAGCGCGCAGGGGCATGCGCCCGCGGCCGCCAATCGTGCGACTTTCTAGGAGAGCACGATAGAGATTTACACATGAATCTTCATTATCAAAAAAATCCATCACACATCAGGGACCTTCCCTGTCTTTCATGCCGGCCTTTTCGCTTGCACACCTGGATCTTCATCATCAGAACACTTCGTCACACATCAGGGACCCTTCTTGTCCTTCATGCCGGCCTCATAGCTTGGAAACCCGCTGCACAACCGGCGTCCCCTCCTCCTCCTCATCGTCTTCCACATCGCTGCCCGTGTAGACGGGAAGCACCCCCGTTGTGATGAGTCGCTCGCGCCACTGCGGCGGCGCCTCGGTGCACCCGGACGGCCGCCGGAGCCTGCTCGCCCTGTCCATGGTCAGCCTCGCCGACACCCTCACCATCGTGGCGTCCTCGCTCTTGGCCGTGGTCTCCTGAATCTCGAGCATGTTCTTGGTCGGCGTCTGGATGCGATGTGATGTGCAGTCGATTGCAGGTCTGCGCGGCCTTCGGCCTGGGGCGCTGGCGACAGCCACAGCTCAGCCAGTTTGCTGCTCCCTCAGGCAGCGCCTTGGTTGCCAATCTGACGGTTCCGCTCCCTTCTGACTCGGCCTTGCCAATCTGCCAACCTCCGAGCTCTTCCGGGCCTGCCGCTGGGCCTCCAAGGCGCGCGCCGCGCTGTGTGCGGCCTGTGATCATGACTGTTTGCGGCGCTGCGCGGCGGCCCGTCGGTTCGTGCCTGATATCTCCGCCGCGTCCAAGTCCGAGTCCGAGTCCGAGTCCGAGTCCGAGTCCGAGTCCGAGGCTCGCCGTGGGCCACCACTGGCATCGCATTGCCCGCGTCCGCCAGCATCATCACGATGCCGGTGGCGCTCCCGTTGGCGACTGGCCAAGGAGAAGCACGAAGAGGGAGAAGCAAGAAGAAGCAACCTCCCGTGAGAGCGACGGGGCCGGCCCTGCGCCGGGAAGCTCTTGGCATGGGCGGCGAGCCCGGCGGGGCGCTGCGGGAAGCCTGGGTTGTGCCTTTCTTCCGCGGCCGCTCATTCTTCAAGAACCCAGGCTACGTCGTACGCGTACTCGGGCCAGCGGCCCCGGCCTTTCCCATGGCGAGATCTTTCCTGGCATGCCAACTCGGTCCGGCTGGTGGCCGGCAATGCCGTTGCCAAGAAAATCTGCAGCTCGTGCTCGCTTCGACGCGGGTCGCATTCGCATCCGGGTCTTTCTGCATGCGCCTGGGGACGCGACGAGGCGCGAAGGCGATCGATGCGAAGCATGATCACAGACAGCGGTTGTCCCTCCTTCGAGTGCTTCCAACCCTCTCCGAGTCTTCCGTCTCCCAGGCCTGGTTGGCGCTTGGCAACGAGCGAGGCGGCGAGCTGCAGCCCGGGCCGTTTGCGCCGGCCAAGCTGAGCTGAGCTGAGTGCTCGCCGTTGCGGGTTCCAGGATGCGCCTGGCCTCCGCCAAGAAGCCACGCATCTCCGTGCAGCTTGCGCGCTAGGATCGCGGCGTGTCCCACGAAGCAAGCTGCGCGGTGCTGCGCGAGCTCGGCGAGCGCAGCCAAATGCTTTGTGGGGCCAAGCTCTCATGGCCTCTGACGAGCGCTGCGTTGCCGTTCTCCGCAAGAGCAGCTCGGAGCACGGATCGCGGTCCAAGCAAGAACTCAGGGCACAGCCAACGAGGGAAGATAGCGAGGCCGGACGACTGGTTGATCAGTCGCTTACGCGCAGGAGGCGCGGAGCGACGTGGAACCGCTGGTGGCTGAGCTTGGACGCGATGAAAGAGGCGAGGGGCGCTGGTGGGTCTGGACCAGGCTTTCGAGGCGCCCCCGCGGCTGGCCAGATTTGCTATGCGTGGTAGCAAGGCAGACTC
The DNA here is from genome assembly GCA_013306675.1 of Thraustochytrium sp. TN22. Taxonomy (NCBI): domain Eukaryota; class Bigyra; order Thraustochytrida; family Thraustochytriidae; genus Thraustochytrium; species Thraustochytrium sp. TN22. Next base: position 39,626 of record JABLUY010000110.1, on the reverse strand, counting down.
CTTGCGCCGCTCGTCCGGCACCCCCTCGCGGTGTATCGTCGCGGACTTTAGCCGCCGCCGTGCCACCGAACGGGACCTGCCCACAAGCGGGCGACGGCTGCTGGAACGACGTGGGACGGTCGCACCCTCGGCAAGCTCAACTACTGGAACGACCTGGGACGGTCGCACCCTCGGCAAGCTCAAGTCCAGGTCGCCTACTCTGAATGACTCGAGAGTGACGAGCGCAACTCTGGCTAGCGCGCAATCGGTCAACGCCAAAACGGAGCTCCACAGTGTAGGCCTACAAGCGGTCAAGGTTTGGAAACGGACGGTGAGGCGCAGTTCGCGTCGCCTCGTATCCGAGTCCGCGTCGCCTCGTATCCGAGTCCGCGTCGCCTCGCATCCGATGGAGGCTTGCAGATAGCTTCGTTCGCCATCCTTGTGGTCAGCTCTAATGCTCTCAACCACCACGTGGCCAGGTCCCTTGCTCGAGGCGGTGGTGGCGCTCGTCGCCCAAGCCCTTGGCTCTGGGCTCGAGGTCGTCGAGCTCCGAGTCGAGGCCCACGAGGTAGAGTCTTCGTCGTGGACGCGTCCTTCACCCTGCCAGTGCCGGAGGTGGCCAGGTCCCTGGCGGTCGCGGTGGTGGCGCTCGTCGCCCGCAAGTCCCTTGGCTCTGGGCTCGAGGTCGTCGTGCTCCTCGTCGAGGCCCGTGAGGTAGTGAGTTGGTCGTGGACGCGCAGAACGACGTCCAAAACGGCATGGCGCGGCGCGGGCGCGCTGCGGCGGGCGGCGCGCGGGCGGAGGCGCTGGCGGCATGCGCAGCGGCGCGCGCCGCAGCGGCCGCGAGCTTCGGGCCGGCCGGCGGCGCGCGCTGGGCGGGGCCGGCGGGCGGCGGCGGCACGGCGAGCGCCGGCGGCGGCGTCGTGGCGGCCGCGCTGGCCGGCCAGGGCGGCGTGGCCAGGCTGCTGACGCAGCTGCTGGCCGCGCAGGAGCGCGAGCACGGCGACGGCGGCCTGCTAGCGACGCTGCTGGCCGCCGACCTGCTGCAGCGGGCGCTGGAGACCACGGGCTTGACGCCTCAGGCGCTGCGCGCGGGCCTGGACTGGGCGCAGGCGCGCTGCGCGGCGTGGCTGGCGCCCGGCGGCGCGCCCGGACTGCGCCGCGAGGTTCGTCTCAGCGACCGCGCGGCGCTGCTCGCACTGCTGCAGACCTCGCTGGCCGTCAAGCAGGCCGGTCTGGGCTGGGACGCGCACACGGCGCGGCACGTGGCCGGCACGCTGCTGGACGGATTCCTGGCCTCGCTCAATGTGGACGCGCAGGGCCGCATAGCGTCGGGGCTCAAGCTCGCGCTCAGGCCGGGCGAGCCGCTGGCAGCCTCGAAGGCGCTCCCTGGCCAGCTGCTCCTGGATCTGCCCCTGCCGCCGGCCGTGTGGGCGCGCCTGGCCGCGGAGCCATGCGCTGGTCGCGTCGCGCTCTTTAGCGCCTCGCTGCTGCTCGCCGGCGACGACCCGGACGTGGGCTTCGCGCTGGCCACCGAGGCCGATACAGACGGAAAGGACGGCGCCGCCGCCGCCGCCGCCGCTTCCGGGGGCGCTGCGTGGACTGCGCGGGACGCCGAGGTGAATCTGCTGCGCAGGCTCGCAGACCGCCTGCTGGCATCGCCCGGGCTGCGCCTCGTGCTGTCGCAGAGGCTCATCCACCCGTGGCTGCGCATGCACCTGCTTGAGCGCGGCGTCGTCCCCATCGAGCGCGTCTCGGCCACACACTTGGCTGCTGTGCAAGAGCTCTCCGGCGCGCACGTCTTCCGCTCTGTTCCGGCGCTGGCCGCCGCGGACGGGCCGCTGGACGCCAGCCTCCTCGGCGACCTTGGCGGCGCCGAGGTGCTGCGCACGCGTCTGGGCAAGCGCCTGCTCCGCCTGCGCGCCGGCGACCGCGGCGACCGCGTGGCCACGGTCCTTCTGTGCGCCCCAGACGAGGCCGCCGCGGACGAGCTGCGCACCCTCGCGCAACGCGCGCTGCTCTCGCTGCGCGCCTTCTTGCACAACCCGTTCCTGCTCGCGGGCGCCGGCGCCACCGAGTTCGTGCTCGCAACACGACTGCGCGCCGAGGCGCGCGCCGGCGTCGCGCCCTCGCGCACGCACGTGCTTTGCGCCCAGTTGCTTGCGGACGCGCTGCTGGGCGTCGTGCGTGCGCTGCAGCCGCCGCCCGTGTCCTCGGGCGGGCTCACGGGCCTAGATGTGCTCCAGGCGCTTGAGGCCGCCGCTCCCGACGACGCGGCGCCGCGCGGCTGGGACCCGTACGGCGAGGAGGCCATCGATCCGTGGCGCGCAGGCATCGTTGACTCGGGTCCGGCCAAGGCCCGCGCGCTCCAGGTCGCCATTCAGACCGTCGGCGTGGTGTACGGGCTCGATACGGTCATCACCACGGACTGACGGGTTTCCGTGTGCGTGGCGTTGTCCTCTTTTCTGTCAAGTTGCGTTGTTGTAGGCTACAACCATGTGTGTAAGTTAAATGTTAGGATGCTGCTTGGAGCGCAGCCCGCGCGCCAGTGTTGCGCAGGATGCTCTCGAGCTTGGCGGCGGCCTCGGGCGAGGGCTCTTGCTGCATGAGGGTGCGCGGCAGGTTGAGCAGGAGGTGGAGGTCGGCCGAGAGACGCTTCGCATTGTGCACGCCGTCGATGGGGCCGAAGATGGCGGCCGGCGTGCCGTTGGCCTCGAGGCGGTCCAGCATCTGCTCCACGATCGAGGCGACCATGTCGAGCGCGCAGGCGTGGCCACCCAGGCACCGCTCCGCGAGCGCCTTGAGATCGGCCAGTACTGTGCCGAGGCGCTCGAAGTTAGGGCTGACCGCCGCCGACTGTGCGTCGGCGCGTGGCGCCGAGCTGTAGTCAAAGTGGCTCCACTGCAGTACGTCCTCCAGGAAGCGCGTTGCGTTGCGCGTCACAAAGGCGTCGCACAGCATGCGCCAAGGCGCCTCCTCGTTCTCGAGCGAGCGCACGCGCACGCGCATGTCGCGCAGGGCGCGGATGCGTCGCTTAAAGAGCTTCTCAAAGTTCTCGATGACACGCACGGTCAGGTCCGTGGACACGTAGATTGCGTTGGCGATCATGCCCAGGAGCTGGGCGTTCGAGTACGGCTCGCTCATGAGGATGGTCACGCATCGCTTCTCGCGGTACGTGAGCGGGCGCGCGATCTTGTCGCAGATGCCGCGGAAGGACTCGCCTCGCTGCGCCTGCGCGTGCACAAACTCCTCGAACTTCTCGCGCGAGCCGTCCATCTTGGCGGCCCACGCGCCCGCCGCGTGGACCAGGTTGTCCAGGTACACGCAGACCAGACTCTGAATGCCCTGCACGATGCGGTCCTCGAGCGCGTCGCTCCGCGTCGCATAGCTCGCCTTGTAGACGAGCTTGAGTCGGTCGATGATGCGGCCCACCACCGAGTATGCCGCCTGCCCGCTTGCCGTCAGCGTCAGCCCGGCCTCCTGGTGCTCGGCCCGGGTTTCCACGCGCAGCCGCTCCGCCTGCCACGTCTCGCGACGCAGCTCGGTGCGCAGCGTCTTCTCGGCACTGGAGAAGAGCGAGTCCACCACGGCGCGCAGCGGGCCGCCCAGTTGGCGCGCCACCACGAAGCCCAGCACGACGCGCTCCTTCTCCAGCCGCCGGCACAGCAGCAGCGTCCAGCGCAGACAGGTGCCCAGGCTCTGCCACTGCGCGTCGCTCAGCGAGACGCGCGACTGCTCGGTCTCCTTCTCGGACGCGAACGGGATGCCCTTCATGGCCAGCGCGTTCAGGTCCTCGCCCATGGTGGTCTCCGGGTCCACGGGCCGCGGTGCCGAGACGCCCAGCGCCTGCAAGCCATCCGTGCGCGCCTGCTCCTGGAAACCCGGCACCAAGAACCGCACAAAATTCGTGCAGAACCGCGTCACCTCCTCGTGGGCCCACACCACGAAGAGCGACTGTAGCGTGTCCGGCAGCGCCTCGGCGCCCGCCGCCTCGCCGTCCCCCTCGTCTGCAGCCTTGTCCTCCTCGTGCGCGTGCTCGCCGTTGCCAATGGCCTCCGCGGGTCCAGCCCCGTCGCCGTTCTCGAGCTCGAGGTCGTCCGCCACGTCTTGCGGCGCCGGAAGCTGCGAGAAGAGCGCGCGGAACTCGGTGCTCGTCTCGAGGATGGCACCGAAGACGCCCTGCGCCAGCTCCAGCACGCACTGCTCGGGCTCCGTCGCGAGCGGGCCGTAAATGACCTCGTCCGAGACCTCGCGGATGAAGCGGCGGCGCCCACGCAGGTAGCCGCGGCACGCCACCACGGGCTTGCCAAGCGCCGCGATAAGCTCCACCGGGTGCCGGGAGTGCTGGCGGCCGTCCGCGCTCGCAACCTCGGCCAGCACGCGCGCGCCGAGGCGGTATTGGTTGCGCTCCAAAAGCTGCAGCAGGTCGTTCAAGAACGCCTCGGCCTGGTCCTCGACGACGCGGATCGCGTAGTAGAGCGCCCAGAGCTTTTCGTCCAGCATGTATGTGTCCACATGCTCACCGCGCTGCAGCCTGGCCTCCAGCTGCGCCTGGAAGCGGTCCACGTCCACGCTGCGCACGCGATTCACCAGCGCCACGGCCTCCTCGTACGCCTCGCTGTGCAGCAGCAGGCCCAGCTTGTCGGGCGCCTCGATGAGCCATGCCAGCGGGAAGCTCGAGTCGCAGTACAGCGCTTGCACCTTTTTGAACCGCGACGCCTCCAGCGAGGCCGCCAGGGCCTGCGCCTCCATGTGGCGGTCGGCTCGCGCCTGCGCGGCCGACCCACTTGGCGCTGCGCTCGACGACACGGCCGCGGCCGCGGCCGCCGCGCTCGACAGCTTGACCAGCTGTCGCCGCTCCTTCTCGCGCCGCTTGGCCACCTCGAGCCGCTTCTCCTCGAAGGTGCGCAGCCGCTCTAGGTTGCTGGCCGCCACCTGGATGCTCTGCAGCACGAACTCCGTCTTGCCCAGGCCGCGCCGCAGCTCGGAGAGCCCAGCGTCCATCTTGCGCAGGTCCGCGGCCGACTCGATGAACTTGGGGTAGTGCCTGAACACCTTGCGCTGCAGCAGCTCCGACGCCTTGCCGCGCTGCTCCAGCAGCTCCAGGCAGAACGCCTTGGCCTGCGCGTCCGTGTGCTGCTCGTAGAACGTGCGCGTGAACGCCCTCGCGTCGAAGTCGGCGCGGCTGAAGACCTCCAGCTCCCCGTCGATCCCATCTCCGCCGCCGGCATCCAGCCCGCGCGCCGCGCCGCCGCGCGCGTCGTCCGCCATGCCGCCGCGCCGCCGCCGCGCCGCCGCCGCCGCCGCCGCCGCCGCCGCGCCGCGCCGCGCGCCCGAGGGCCGCCGCTCGCGGTTCTGCGCCTTGGGCGCCGCCGGCGGGTAGTCGTCGTGCGGGGACCAGTACTAGTCGTAGCACCCGTCACCGCACGGGGAGCCGGACGCCGCCTACGAGCGCCGGGCGACGACGAGCGCGGCGACCTGCAGAGCCGCGACGACCTGTAGAGCCGCGGCGACATGCAGAGCCGCGGCGACATGCAGAGCCGCGGCGACCTGCACGCCCGAGGCTTTGGGCGCGGGGTGCCAGTGAAGTGAAGCAATCCTCGGGGAGGTCGAAGACGTTGACGTCGTCCTGTTGGACCATCGCGATGACGAGCTTGACGACGAGCTTGACGTCACATCTGTAACGTGGCCTGCGTGGACCTCGGCGGGGAAGGGTCCGAGGGCGGGCTAGAGAGGACTCAGCGGTGCGCGGAGTGTAGAGTGTCGCTTGTCTGTCGAGGCGCAGATTGCCTGTGCATCGGAAAGAGACGATTCCGAGTCGCGCAGCCGTGCAACTTCGTTCGTTCCCTGCAAACCTGTGACAATGGTGGGTGGTACCCTATCACCACACCAAGGCCGTCGCCGACGAGTGACAGCTGCGCTTGCTGCGACCGCTCACGCGCTCACGGTCAACGACGCTGCCAGAGCAATCGCTCCTCCCACCGGCACGACGCCTTCGCCGACGCTCGCTCTGTACCTGTACAGGCAGGCAGGCCGCCAGGCAGCTAGCTCTGCACTGGCAGCAACTTTGTGCCGCCGGCGCCGCCGTCGCCGCCGGCGCCGAGCGCAGAACGCCGCAGGCGGCGGTCTCGCAGAGCGCGGTCAAGCTCGAGGTCGAGCTCGACGTCGAGCTCGAGGTCGAGGGCGCCGAGGCGGAGGCGGCCGCCTGCAAATCCGCAGGGCGGCGCTGAGGCGATGCTGGCGGGCGGTCTGGCGCGCGCGGCGCTGCGGCGCGGCGGCGCGCGCTGGCTGGGGTCGGCGGCGGCGGCGAGCGGCAGCGATGACGCGCAGCGCACGGCGGCGGCGCTGCGCGGGCTGCGAGGGGCGCTGGACGAGCACGTGGTCGGGCACGCGGACGTGAAGGAGGCGATGCTGCTGGGGCTGCTGGCCAAGGAGCACGTGTACCTGGAGGGCCCGCCGGGCGTGGCCAAGACGATGATGTCGGAGATTATCAGCGAGTGCACAGGGCTCAAGGTCTTCATGTATCAGATGCACCGCGACACGCGGCTGGCGGAGCTCGTTGGCGACAGCGTCATCGTGCGCAGCCGCGACGAGGCGTCCGGCGGCGAGGTCATCCGCCAGGACATCATCCGCGGCGGCATTCTCACCTCGGAGATCTGCGTGCTAGACGACATTAGCCGCGCGCCGGGCGAGGCGCTCAACGTGCTGCTGCGCATTCTGAACGAGCGCAAGTTCGGCGACTCGCAGGAGCGCCTGCCGCTGTACTCGGCGTTTGCCAGCAGCAACCCGGCCACGGACGACGCGTACTACGCCGAGCCGCTGGACCCGGCCAACCTCGATCGCTTCACGCTGCAAGTGCGGGCCTCGGGGCTCGTGCAAAAGGGCGACTGGACTGCGGCTGAGCAGGTCATTGACCTGTACGGGCTGCCGCGCGCCGCGCAGGACGGTGACGGCGCGCGCACGGTGAGGAGCGCCCTGGGCCGAGAGGGGCTCGAAGAGGCGTGCGGGCTCGTGCCCTCGGTGGAGCTGGGCGAGCCGGCCAAGCAAGCGCTCATCTCGCTGCTGCGTGCGCTGCGCGGCAAGTTTAAGCTGGACGAGTCAAACTCGCTGCTGTCGGACCGCACCTTCTTGGTCAAGGCCGTGCGCGTCATGAAAGCGAACGCCGTGCTGGACGGCCGCACCAAATGCGAGCCGGCGGACCTGCGCGTGCTGCGCTACCTGACCACCTTCCGCGTGCCCCCGCATGTGCATGCGCAGATTGATAAGGTCATTCAGGATATTGTGCGTCGCTACCAGGATGAAAGCTCGAACGGCGGCGCGCAGACGCCGCCGCCGCCACCGCCCTCCTCGGGCGCTGGCGCTGGCGTTGACGGGCCGGGCGCGGACGGCGACGCGGGGGAGGGTTCCGATCAGGCCGGCGACAAGGGTGCGGGCCCTCAGGGCGCGGATGGAGCCACGGCTGGTGGTGGCGAAGATGGCGAGGGCGACGACGAAGCAGAGCCCATGCCGGTGCCGGGCGATGAGCGCGCCGGAGACTTCCCGGCCGGTGAGGACAAGTATGCCGGTGTTGACGAGTACCGAGACGACCCGCCGAGCATCCAAATCGGTGCCAAGGAAAACGCGGACGAGCCGGCGCCCGAGGGACACTCCCTGGACGTGGATGACCCGGACATGGGCCGCCACGCCAACGACGAGGACGACCCGGACTTCGTCCCGACGCGCGGGCCCAAGGAGAAGACCGTCAAGGCGGCGCGCTCGCAGTCCGAGTACGACCCGCAGCGGCGGGCGCTTTTCGAGATGATCGCGCAGACGCACAACATCGAGCCCATGATGCAGTCGCTGCGTGGGGACATCGAGCGCGGCAGCGCCAGCGAGCAGCTGCACGAGGGCGGCGTCCCGCGCGGGTGGACCTCAGGCCGCCGTCTCGGCGGCATGTTCGAGGCCGACCCGACGGACCTCGCCTCCTGGCTCGACGCGCCCACGCCGCGCTTGCCGCGCGCGCAGCGCCGCACGCGCACGGGCGCCGGCGGCCGCCTCGTTATTTTGCGTGACACCTCCGCCTCCATGGACGGCATGTGGGCAGACTGGTGCTCGCTCGTGTGCGCGAGCGTCATCGACCTGGCGCGCCGCAAGAAGATGCGCGTGGGCTACGCGGACTTTGACACCGACGCGCGCGGCTTCTACGGTGCCGACAACCGCTTTTTCACACGCCAGTACGATGACGTGCTGCGCCACTCCAGGGAGGTGGTGTGCTCCGGCAAGACCAACTACGAGGCGGCCTTTGAGCTGGCGCTCGAGGAGTTCAGCCTCGCGCGCGGCGTCTCACGCCGCGCCAAGACGGGCGTCGGCGCGGGTCGCGTTGGCGCCAGCGACCAGCACATCCTCTTCATCACGGACGGCAAGCCCACCTCGGGCGACCTGCTCATCCGCAACCAGATCCGGGCGGCCATTGACCAGGGCATCGCCACGCACACCGTCTTCATTGGCTTCCAGCAGTGCCCGCCGGTTCTCGACACCATCAGCCGCCGCACTGGCGGCTCTCGCTTCGCTGCCTTCTTCGATCTCGATCGCAAGGGCGTCACCATTGTAGACCGCCGCCAGGTCGACGAAAACGAGAAGTTCTTTGACGCCTCGGGCCGCAAGGGCGAGCAAATGGAGATGCTTCAGCGCTTTTCGGGCATTAGCGCCATGTACAATTCCCTAATTTGGCGTCTCTCCATGCAGCAGCCCACCGAGGACATTTTGTGAGTCGTACGTAACATCACCTCACCTCCGGCGGCGAAGCGCAGATCCTAGCATGTTTGCATTCTGCTTCATCGCCGGAAAAAGGGGCTGGAGACGCTTTACCTGGTTCCGCTTTCGGGTCTCGGGCCACTCGCATATCATTGTAAGATTTTCTAAAGTACTTTGGAGCACAGGTGAGGCGACACGTCGGTCTCTTCGTGCGCTGCGTGCTGCGCCTGTTGCAGCGGAGGCAAGCCGAAGAAGAGCACAAATCGATTCCATTCACATTTGCCTGCATCAACAACGTTCACGTTTGCTCACCCGCCTTGGCCTTCTGGAGTCGTCCCAGGAGGGCCCGCGCGGCGGCGGCGCAATCTGCCATAGGCTCCACGTGCAGGCCAATCAAAACGAGTCTAGGCAGGTTCGCGGTCTTGACTGTGGTGCCGCCCACAGAGATGGGCGCAAAGTACGCCTGGTCCGCCCGAAACATGGTCTGCTCGCCAGCGCGGCCACCCCGCAGGTTGTGCTTGCACTTGCAAAAGAGGTCGAAGCGGCGCGACTCCCCATAGACGCGCGATACGACAAGGTCTTGGAAGGCCGCCTTTGGGTTCGCCACGCGAGCTGGCTTGCGCTGCGCGAAACGCAGGTCCCACACCGGAGCAGCGTTCGCCACTGCAACGGCCTGGTTCAGGTCGCTGGCGCCATCCAAGGCGCTCACATCGAGAGCAGATGCCTGGAACTCAAGCTTCCCAGCGGCGGCGGCCGTAGACGAGAGCTTGTGCAAGAGGGCAGCGTCCGCGGCATTGTCGAGGCCAAGCGCCGTCGCGGCGAGTGGCCCGTCCAGGTAGACTTGGCCCTGGCCCGTGCCGTCGTCCACGGTGAGCGCCGTCTTGATCATGAGGACACAGGCGCGGCGCGAGGCGGCCACCGTGCAGCCCTTGGGGCAGACCGCGCTCTCCTTGAGGCTCCAGCCGCATAGCGCGCACCGGCGCTCCACGAGCACATAGGCGACCTGCGCCAAGAGGCAGTTGATCTTGGCGAAGTCGATCTTGAGCGGGTTCTCCAGGCCGCGGCGCAGCACCTCCGCCAGCGCCTGGGGGGCAATCTGTCCAAGCAGGTCCGGCGCGGGCAGCGCCTCCGCCTCGGCGTCCAGGGTGCTCAGCACCTCGAGGCTCGAGGTCGTCGCGAGCCGCAGGTACACGCTCTGGCCCTGAACGACGAGCTCCGGGTTATACAGCACGAGACGCGAGCCGATGCGGAGTGCGCCCGGCGGCAGGTGCACGCGGGCAACGTCCGTCACGTAGACACCAATGACGACCGGCGCCGAGACGTCGCGGAGCTCCAGAAAGATGCCCGTGCATCGCGCCAGCAGTGGTGGCGGATCGAGCACGGCGCGCGACGAGGTCGAGGTCGAGGTCGAGGTCGAGGCAGCGGCTTGTGGGTGCCGCGGCTCCCGCAGTGACACACTGGACACGACGCCCGTCACGGACCAAAGCGCGCGCGCGCTGGGGCTGCGCGAAAAAACCCGCTCGACTCTAATGGGTTTGTTCAGCGTCAGGCCGACGTCGCCGTGCGTGCTCCAGAAGAGCTCGTGCATGCCGCGGCTCAGAGAGGCGCTGAGCGGCTCAAAGTGCGTGGCGGCCGTCGCGGCATAGGTCCTGGACGCGTTCGAGACCGGCGCGCCCGAAGTCGCGCGCAGCGCCGTCACGCGGTACGAATGCCCCACGGCAAGCAGGTTCCAAAAGAAGGGGAAGGCTCCCGAGCGGCACGTGACCACCGTGTACTTGAGCTTGGGCGACCAGAACCTCAAGACAACCTCCACCACGCTCGAATCGTGCGTGAGGCGTCGCGGCAGCGTTGTGGACGCGAGCATGGCGTCAAGGGCCTCTGTGGACGCCGCCTCCGCAGGCGCAGGCGCCCCGCCGTCTTGCCTGTCGACGGCAGGGGCGTCCTGGGCACGGCCCAAGCGCACGTAGCTGGCTTCGGGCGCCTCGAGGTACATGCGAAAGACGGCGTCGCGGCCCGCTCGCATCTCGACGAACTGGCTGTCCCAGAGCCGCATCGCCGGGGCCGGTTGGCGCGTCATGCGCAGGTCGCCCTGCTTGCGCACGTGCAAGGCCTCCACGACGACAGCGCACGGCGAGAGCGCCAGGGGCACCGGTGAAGACCGCCGTGCCATTCGGAGCGTCACATTCTTGTCGCTATCGCCGCCGCTGCCGCGACGCGGGCCGTCGTCCCCCTGGGCCTCGTGCAGCGCGCGCCGCAGCGCCGGCGTAGGTCGCAGCTCGATGGAGCCGGAGCAGTCTCGCAGCGCCAGCTGGCCGGTCGTTGCAGATGTCCCGACCCAGCCCACAACGAGCACGGGCTGCCCGTACGAGCCCGCGGCCTCGGCGGCGTCCAGAATGGTACAATGGCTCTCCCCGTGCATGTCCATGAGCCCGAGCCGCGACTCGGGCAGCCTGCGCATGCCATGTGCCTCCACGTGCCGGCAGGCGCCCTGCTTGATGGCGAGCAGCGAGGGAAACACGGGCAGGCGGGAGGGCGCGGCGGCCGGTTTGCCATTCGCTTCGAGCCACGCCTGGCCCGCCAGGCCGAGCGGTTCCGCCAGCATGAACTCGGTCCACACATCGCGCGGAGGAGGCGGCGGCGGCAGGTCCAGCGAACCAGCCTCGGCGCGCGTCACGCCGAGCAGAACGTCGCGCATGTCCTGGAAGACGGTCACGTTCCGGATCACGTCGGCGGAAAGCTTGGCGGCCAGCTGCCGCAGGCTGTCGAGGAACCAGAACGCCGTGAGGCCGTCCAGGTTGGGGGGCAGCAGCTTCTGCTGCGACGGGCTGATGCGAAGGCAGTAGCCAGGCTGCTGTGCTGCGGTGGGCGATGGCGCGAAAGCGAGCACGGAGATGGAGCTGCGCATCGAGAGCACGAGGCCCTCGAAGCGCCCATGCACGTAGAGGCGGAAGGCGCGGTCGAGCCGCAGGGTCGCGCCGATGCAGAGCCCGCGGCCAGCGGCGGGCGGCGGGACATGCGTGAGAAAGACCTTGACGGCGCCGTCGAGCTCGAGCACAAAGGCGCCGAGGCGCCGGGTCACGACGCCCATGTAGGTGCACTCTGCCGACAGCTGCTCGCGGGCCGCGGCCGGCACGGCGGGCGGCAGCGTCAATGCGGTGTCGTCAGGGTGCCGCGGGCGGACGCGCACGAGCGCCGGGTCCGTCAGCACGTGGTACGGCTTGTTGCGCGCGTCCTGTGCCAGGCGGTGCGTGCGTGCGGCCTCCACAGCGCTTGGATCGAGGCGGACTTCGTCCTCGGGCCGCAGCACGGCGCCCAGCGCCTCAAGGCCGCCCTTGAGCACGAGAAAGCGTTCCGTGTCGCTGTCGTCGTCCCACGCGTGCACGAGGAAGTAAGGCGCGTGGTGGCGCCGCGCGCGGATGGCGGGGCTGACGGCCAGGACGCGCCACGCCAGGTCGCGACCGTCGTCCTTGACGACAGGCGGAGGCACGGCCACTGCGAGGTCGTCGATCTCCAGGTACCGGCCGTGCAGCGTGCAGTCTCCTTGCTCCGTCTGGGCCGGGTAGTCGGCCCAGGGGAGGTCGGCCGGGTCGTCGAGGTCTGCAATGTCGGCAGGCCGCGGGGCGCCCAGCAGACCGGCCTCCGGCCTGGGTTGCCACAGCTCCCGCACCACGTAGGCGGCCGCCGGAACGACCACGGGCACGTGGTCGCCGCAGGGCCATGCGGCGACCAGCTTCCGGCGCGCGCGTTCCGAGAGCACGGCCGCGACGCAGCGGTGCCCGCTGGCCATTTGCAGCACCGCGCCGCCGCGCACGTTCGCCACGGACGCATCGCGCGCCACAACGGGCGCGCCCTCGCGCACGGGCCCGACGCCCAAGAGCACCACCAGTGCGCCCTTGGCGAGCCCCTGCATCGCGTCGGCCAGGCTGCAGGTCGCGGCCTCCACCTCGTCCTGCCTGCCATCCTCCCGCAGCACCTGAACGAGCCTTTCTGCGACCACGTCATCCCTGTCCCGCTCCTCTACGTCGCGCCTCGCCCTCTTCGCGTGCGGCTGTTCCCCCGCGCCTGCGTCCCCGCGCAGCAGCGTTCCGCAGCGCCTCCTTGCGCGCTCGAGCGCGGCGCTCGCGCGCGCATCCCCATCCTGCATCCCCGCTCGCGCGTGGCTGGCGCGCGCGGCCGCCCGCTGCGCATGCCTCCCTCCCGCGCCGCGCCCGCCGCTGCCGCGCCGCCGCGCCGCCGCGCGAGCCGGGGCCGCGCCGCCGCCTCCAGGTTGCTAACCTCGCCGTTTGAACTTTGCTTTGCTTTTCAAATGAACTTGAGTCGCCGCCGCATTTGAAAAAGGGAGCGCCGTTCCGAACGTTCCTCCCCTCGAAACGTTCCGAACGCGGCGTCCGCGCGCCCCGCACAACCGTTTCGTACGCGTCCTAAACTCGGCTCCCGCGGATGCGCGGCGCGCCGGGTCCCGCGGCGCGCGGCCCGCGGCGGCCGGCTCGCGGCGCTCGCGCGCGCTCGCGCGCGCGCGCGCGGGAGCCGGCCCGCGGCCCGCCGCCCGCCGCCCCCCGCGCGCGGGAGCCGGCCGCGGCGGCGCGCGGCCGGAGAACAGGGGAGGAGCAGGCGCGGATCATGACGGCGCTCTCAGCGCTGCACCGCGTCTGAGAGCGCTGCACCGCGTCCCGAGGACGCCGCGGAGACGCAAACCTCGAACTCGCGAGCGAGGTCGGGCGGAGCGCGGCAACGCGGCGGCGGCCAGGTCCCAGCCCGCTCTCCTCTCCTCTCTCCCCGGCCGCGCTCTCGTCGCTGCTGCTGGTGCTGGTGCTGGTGGCGAGGCCCGCGGCGGCGGATCAGATCGGCGAGATGGCGGCGCTCGTGGAGCTCGTGGGCGAGGAGCTGCTGTCGGGCGAGACGACGGTCAGCACGCGCGACGCGCTCAAGGGGAAGAAGGTGGTGGCCATCTACGCGAGCGCGTCGTGGTGCGGGCCGTGCCACGCGTTCACGCCGCGGCTCGTGGAGCTGTACGGCAAGCTGGAAAAGGCCGGCAAGGACTTCGAGGTGGTGCTGCTGTCCGCGGACCGCGAGGAGGACTCGTTCAGGGACTACTACGGGACCATGCCGTGGCTGGCCATCCCGTACAGCGACTCGGAGCGCCGCAACAAGCTCATGCGCAAGCTCAAGGTGAGCGGCATCCCCACGCTCGCCCTGGTGGACGGCGAGACCGGCGAGGTGTACTCGACGGACGGCCGCGAGGCCGTGCAGGAGGACCCCGAGGGCGAGCAGTTCCCGTGGGCGCCGCCCACGCTGGCTGATGCGCTGGGCGACGGCTTCATCAACCAGAACGGCGATACGGTCAAGCTCGAGGACCTGCAGGCCGAGGGCAAGTACATCACGCTCTACTTTAGCGCGCACTGGTGCCCGCCGTGCCGAGGCTTCACTCCCAAGCTCATCGAGCTCTACAACAAGCTCAAGGCCCAGGACAAGCCCTGGGAGGTCGTCTTCGTGTCTTCGGACCGCGACCAGGGCGCCTTCGACGGCTACTTCGGCTCCATGCCCTGGCTCGCCGTGCCCTTTGCGGACCGTGAGCGCAAGCAGAAGCTCAGCTCCCACTTCGGCGTGGAGGGCATCCCGACTGCCATCATGCTGGACAGCGAGCTCAACGTCGTCAACAAGGCGCTGCGCGGCTACGTCGACGACGACCCGGAGGGCCTCGAGTTCCCCTGGGCGCCCAAGCCCGTGGTCACGCTCTCCCAGGGCGCCGGCGAGATCAACGATATGCCGGCCATGGTCATTCTCATGGACAAGGAGTCCGACTCCACGCGCGCCCAGTTCGAGGCTATCCTCACCTCGGTCGCCGAGGAGCACACTGGCCGCGTCAAGTCCGAGGGCAAGGAGCCCATGCTCTTCCTCGTCGCACCCCCGGGCGACGGCCTCACCGACCGCGTGCGCTCCCTCTGCCACCTCGACAGTGCCAAGGACGAGGTCCGCACGCTCTGCAACGGCGACATGTGCATGAAGCTCCACGCCTCCACCGCCGTCGTCATTCTTGACATCCCCGACAATGGGGGCTTTTACGAGCTCGGCGGCGAGCTCACCAAGGAGGAGATCTTCGGCTTTTACGAGTCCTTTGTTGCCGGCGACCTCAAGTCTTCCCGCAAGCAGCTCGGCTAAAATGTGTCGCTCCCACGAACAGCTCGGCGAAAGGGTGTCGCCCATTTCGAAGACGCAGCCCGATTCTACGTTTGCTGCTGTTGCTGTTACTGCTGCTGCTGCTGCCTGCTAAATCACATGATGACATCAAGTCCAGATAACGTCTTTTGTTGTTGCTGTTGTTGCTGTTGCTGCTGTTGTTGTTGTTGTTGCTGCTGCTGCTGCTGGCTGCTACTGGCGCTGCTGCTGCTGGTGGTGGTGGTGGTGGTGGTGGCTGCTCTTTCTGCGTCTTTGCTGCATCACTGTGTCTGCGCAGCAACCAAACGCAAAGCAAGTCTAGGTAGATTGGAATGCGGTGCACTGACTGTCCAAGGAAGCAGATCCTTCCGACGGAAGGTTCTTTGGGACGGAACCCTGAGATCCCGGGCCGCTCCCGGGCCGTCTCCGCTGCGGCCAATTCTCCACGCGCGCGAAGCAAATCTGCAAGTCTTCCTGCCGTACCGAAGGGCGAGCCTACGCGACGCGACGTATCATGAGCGATTCGTGGCGCGAAGAGATGATCAAGTCCGCTTCAGTATGGGGGCGCCCTTTGGGGACCGGGTCGAGCGCCGTGAGCGCACTTGATAAGTTTGCCAAGACGACCCTCGGCTCGACCGGGCAGCACATCGTGAAGCACGTTGGTGTTGTGGTCGAGACGACGGAGGGCAACACGTACCTCATGCACCATCCGGGCCCTCAGGTCAGCGCCTCGAGCAATGGTCTGCTCACTGTCACCCATGCCAAATACATGTCCTCAGCCTGGCAAAAGTACGAGGAGCTCCCCGTCAAGGGCGAGAAGACCGTAGGCCGTGTCTTTGCTAAAGTCGGCCATGGTCGCACGCCCATGTCGAGCTACCTCTACAACATGACTTGCCAGGGCGCCGTGCAACAGATCAAAGCTGAACTGCAGAAGGAGTAGAACATCGGCCAACGCCAAAGCCGCAGCCAAGCGAAAGCACTGGCATGCCCAGGCATGGGACATGAACAGACTCTTGTAGCATGCGCACGCTTCACGCTCCCGTGCCACGCTAATAGCTACCACGTCCCTTCTTTCGGCCACCCCTCATTTTTAGGTGGGCCTCGGTGGCTCGCGCAACTCCACAAAGCCGTGCAGTGGCTTTCGACCTGGCAATCGATCCAGGCGGAGCCCTCCTCACTTCCCATGTATTCTATACAAAGACCAGCAACTTTCCTCCTTGACGTGTTTTATCTTTCAGATGACTGCGCTGCAGCCTGTTGTCAGCATGTTCAACAACATGCATTTTCTGCACCCCGCAGCCAGGTCAACGGTTACTACCATCGAGATGTACTCCAAAGCCGCCATTTCGCGGAGTTCACGCGGGCACGGGCACGCAGGCGCGCGCAAACACAAGTGCTGCGCGTGCGGAAATGGCGGGGCGCAAGTCCGCGGCGATGCTGCGCGCCGGGGCCGGGGCCGGGGCTGGCGTTGGGGCCGGGTCCTTCTCGGTGGGCGCGGAGGCGCTCTTTGGGTCGGTGGCGGACCGCGTGCCGGAGAACTTGCTGCAGCACCTGGACGCGGCGCGGCTGAGCGCACCAGCGTCGAGCGCAATGCGCGAGGCGTGTCTGGCGCGCGAGGCAGCGCTCGAGGACATGGGCGCATCGTGCCGGCTGTTCGCGCGATGCGTGGCCAAGACGGTGTCGCGCACCAAGACGCAGCGCAAGTTCCGCGCCTGCATCGTGGGCATCGGACCGGTGGGCAACCGCATGGCGACGATGCTACTGGAGTCCGGCGACGTGCTGCCGAGCGAACTGATCGTGTATTCGCGGCACGCGCGAGCCCGCAAGCTGCCGCCGGAGGTGCATCGCGCCACCTCGCTGGAGGACGCCATCGTGGAGTGCGTCCCGCGCATAATCTTCATTGCCTGCACCTTTGGTCAATTCGACAGCTTGGCGGAGTCGCTGCGGCCACTGCTGCGGCCCACGCACGTGGTCTGCACGCTGGTGGCGGGCTTGAGCGCGGCGCGTGCGGCGCGCCTCCTCGGCGTCCAGCACCCGGTCAAGGCCGTCTCGCTGCATCACTACACGGCTAGTGCCCACATCGCGTGCGATTGCACCGCTCGCGAGGCTGAGCTCGAAGAGAAGGAGGAGGCGAAGCACGGCTTCCGGGCCGCTCAACGCGACGAAAAAAACCTCGTCGACGACGACGAGGAGGAGGAGGAGGAGGAGGAGGCGCACGACAGCGTGGGAGGGCTCAGCGCGGTGGCCTCGCGAGCTTCGCGGCGAGACGAGCTCAGCGAGTCGCTCGCGGCGCTGCTGGAGGCGTGCACGCAGCAGGCCACCTCGCTGGGCCTCACGCGCGACAAGGCAGCGCAAATGTGCGAGGCGATCTTGGCGGCGCCGGGAGTGGCGCAGTCGGCGCGCTCGCTGCTCTACACGCAGGACCCACGATCGCGCGCCAAGCTCGTGCCTATGGCAAGCGCGTACTTTTGACGAAGAACTTCTGAAAGGAAACCAAGGAGCCACCAGCGAGAGATGACGGCAGCACTGCGTGCTGGTGCTGGTGCTGCCTGACTGGTGCAGAATGTGAGAATCGCGTTTCGTCATGTCTTGTACGAGAGAGAAAAAAGGAAGAAGGTTGGTGCGGGGGGGCTAGCGCGCTACGGCTCTCATTTGTTGTGTTCTTTTTAGTGAGCGCCGGCACCACCAGAGTCGAGCTTGAAGGCCTTGAAGACGATCTTCTGGATCTGCTCGTAGGTGAGAAACTGAAAGGCGGCAGTGAGCACGGTCTGCCAGAGCTTGGCCTCCATGCCGCGGAACCAGCCAAGGATGCCGTGCTCCTTGGCGATCTTGTTGAGGCAGTCGAGCGTGCCAGTGTAGTTGCGCGCCTTCGGGTCAGAGCGGCCTTGGTCGGCGCGCAGGCGGCTCTGCGCGATCTGCAGAGGGTAGGTGACGACGGTGGCCACGGCCTTGGCGATGGCGCCAATGACGAAGAACTGCACGGCCGTGATGGGCTCCTTGCGCTTCTCCAGCACGGTGCGCAGGCGCTCGTACACGCTGAACTGGATGCTCGGGTTGGACACCAGGATGATGGAAGGGCCCACGCCCTTCCAGAGCGCCTCGACGCCCTCCTCGTTGAGGATGCGCATGAGGCAGTCCACAACGCCCTTGTACGGCTTCCTGCCGCCGGCGGCCGGGTCCGCCACGCGCGACTGCGTGGACAGCCGCGTGCCGGCGACCCACAGCGGCGTCGTCACCAGCACGTTGATGATGCCGGCGGCGCTGGCGATGACCAGGTTGGTGATGGGGTCGATGGCCGCCTTGGCGTTCTCCGCGATCAGCTTCTTGTACACGCTCTTGAACGCGTTGTACGTGTAAAAGTACACAAAGTTCGACGCGCCCAGCGAGACCACCTGTGCGAACGTGAGTGAGTGCGTTTCGAGCGCGGTCGCCCTCTTTTCCGTCAGCCCAGGCCGTGCCTCATTTCTCCCCGGACCCACTTACCGAGCTCCACCAGCCCTGGTACAGCGCCTGCACGCCCTCCTTCTCCGCGATGACGCGCGCCACGATGAACGGGTTGTCGGACTTGAGCGTCTCGTCGATCTGCAGCTTCATGCGGATGATGTTGAGCGGGTAGAACACCGTGATGGCGCTCATGCCGCCCACCATGCCGCTGACGGCGTGCACCAGGTTCACGTACGTGAACACCTCATTCTTCACGTCGCGCACCACCGACGACATGGCGCCGCGCCCCGCTCCGCCGCCTCCTCGTCCCCGTCCTCCTCCTCCTCCTGCTCCTCCTCGCAGTACCGCCTTAGTCCGCTCCGAGGCGCGCCTCGCCCGCCCCTCCAGGAGCGAGCCGGCCGGCCAGCGCGCGGGCGGCGACGGGGGGGGGGAGAGCCGCGCGCGCCGCGCCGCGCCGCGCCGCGCTGCCGCCGCTGCCCGCGCGAGCTCGAGCGCGCCTGGCCGCCGGGCGTGAGACGGCGGGATGGGTGCCGAGGGCCTGGCTTGGCGGACTGCCGCCCCACCCCGCCTCCGCGCATGATGTCGCCACCGCGGGGCCAGCGCCGCCGCGCGGGCGGCCGGCGGGGCGGGCGGGCGTGGCGCGGCGCGGCGCGGCGCGCGGGGCGCGCGGCCGGGGCCCGCGCCCTCGCCGGCGCGGCGCGGCGCGCGGCGCGGCGGCGGGACGCAGAGGCGGAGAGGCGCCGCCTGCCCCCGCGGCGGCGCCGCCGCCCCGGGGGGAGCAGCGGGCGCGGCTAGTCCGGACTGCAGGAGAGGGGCGCCGCGCGATAGTTTGCGCCGATCTCGCCGTCTTGACTTGCGACTTGGGCGTGGAGAGGCAGTACGAGGACGGCGCGGCGGAGGACGGCGGCGCGCGCGCGCGCGGCATGCAGGCGGGCGCGGGCGCGGAGGCGCGCGTGGTGGTGCTGCGCGCCGCCGCCGCCGGCCCCGGCGCCGGCGAGGCCCAGGAGGAGGAGGAGGAGGAGGAGGAGGGGGAGGGGGCCGCCGAGGACCCGCGCGAGGACGCGCCCGGGAGCTCGCTGGCGGCGGCGGCGCTGGACGGGAGCCTGCTGGAGGTGCTGGCCGGCCAGCAGGAACGGCAGACGCAAGAGCAGCCGCAGCATGGCGGCGCCGGCAAGCCGAGACCCGTGAGGCTGCGCACGAGCAGCAAGGAGCTGCGCGTGCGCGTGCGCGTGGACAGGCTGCGCAAGTTCGCGTACTTTGAGAGGCTGCTGGACGGCGCGTGGGCGCAGGACGGCGACGCGGTGCTGGACTTCGCCAGCGTGCGCATGCTGGACGCCTTCTGGCAGGTCTTCTGCTGCGCCGTGAGCCCCGAGCAGCACGAGCCTGCGCGCGTCCCCATCGACTACCGGAACTGCCTGCCGCTCCTGGCGGCCGCCTGCACGATCGGCGTGGAGCCGCTCGCCGCGCGCGCCGAGGCCTTCCTCGCCGCCAACTTGCGGCCATCCATCTTCCTGCGCGCGCTCGACATGGCGGAGCGCTTCTACCGGCCCGACCTCAAGCGCGCGCTCCTGCGCTGGCTCTGCTTCAGCGGCCGCCTGCGCGGCGACCCCGTGCGGCCCGGCCCGGGTCGCAAGGCCGCCGTCGTCCATGTTAGCCAAGACGGCAATCGCATCTGCGTTGGCCCGGACGCGGTGCCGACCGCGACACTCTACGACGCGCTGCGGGCCGAGTTGGCGGCCAAGCGGCCCCTCTTCGCGCCGCAGCCCGGCCTGCGGCAGTGTTACGTGGAGCGCCACCGCGGCGCGGGCGCGGGCCAGGACGAGACGCACTTTGTGCTGCGCGACGAGAGCTCCGGCGCCGTCGTGCTGGCGGCTTGCCACGTGCAGGGCGCGACCGACTTCTTCTTCGCCTCGGCGTACCCGAGCACCTTTGAGCGCACCGCAGCGGACTGTCTGGGCTACGTCGAGTGCAACTTTGTGGGCACAACCTTTGTCGTCCTGGACAACGGCGTGCCGGCTGCGTCCCCGGCCGCGCGCGCCTTCCCCGAGCTCGAGCAGGGCGAGCACTGCGCCATCGTGTATGACCCAAACGTGATGGGCCGGATTCCCAACGCCATGACGGTGCTGGCGCCCGACCTGCGCGATGGCCCGCTGCCGCCCGGCCCTGGCCTCGTGGACCGCTACGAGGCCGGCCGCACGCAGCGCATCCTCACGTTGCGCACGCGCAAGCCGTCCTGGAACGAGTTCTCGCAGTCCTGGACGCTGGACTTTGGCGGACGCGTCAAGCTCGCCAGCAAGAAGAACTTCAAGATCCAGAGCAGCGACGACGAGGTGCGAGGTGACTGGCTCATGCTTTTTGGCAAGGTCACCAAGCACCGCTTCAGCCTCGACTTTAAGCCGCCGCTCACGCCCATGCAGGCCATGAGCATTGCGATGACCACCTTTGCAGACAAGCTCATGGTCTGCTGATCTCTGTCTCTGTATGTTCTGCAGCGACGATGAGGTGCGACTCGGAGGCGGCTCGCTTGTGCTTTTTACTGCAAGGTCGCCAAGCACCGCTTCAGCCTCGACTTTACGCCGCCGCTCACGTGCATGCAGGCCATGAGCATTGCGATGACCACCTCTGCAGACGAGCTCATCTCTCGCTGTATGTTTCCCCGGCTGTAACAAAAAAAAACTAAAACGACCTGACGTGCGAACATGAATTTCGGTGCCAACATGATCTCTGCTTGGATTTCGGTGCCAACATGATCTCTGCTTGAATTTCGGTGCCAACATGATCTCTGCTTGATTTGGTGCCAACATGATCTCTGCTTGGATTTCGGTGTTCAGAAATTGGGCTCGCCCAGACCCCTGTCGTGTGTTGCCTTCTACCATCGGGCCCCTTTCTTGCGCTTACATCTTGGCGTGGCGCTTGAGCGCGAGCTTGGTCATCTGCTGCTCCATAATAAGCGTGGCGCCGGCCGGGATGACATAGGACTTGACCGAGGCCACGAAGGGCTCGATGCGGCGGCCGACGGAGCGCGAGTCGAGGCTGTTGCCGCCGAAAATGTGCGTCGCCTCCGAGGAGACGAACTCCAGCACGTAGCCGACCTCCGCCTTGAGCCCACAGATGATGTCGCCCAGGTCCTCGTTGGCCTGCTCGCGAGACATGGTGGCGAACTGGTAGACGATACTCTCCATCCAGGCGTGCGTCTGCTCGACACGCGTCGCCATACGAGCGAGCTTCGCCTTGATGACGTCGTGATCCGCCAGACGCTTGCCAAAGGTCTTGCGCTTGACCGCGTAGCGGAAGCACTCCTCCACGCACACGCGCGAGAGCCGGTTGCAGATGGTCGCCAGGTACAGGCGCTCGTGGTTGAGGTTGTGCATGAGCTGGCGGAAGCCCTGGTTCATTTTCTCCGGGCCGCCCACGATGCAGTCGGCCGGTACGCACACGTTGTCAAACTCAAGGTACGAGGTGCCGGCGATGAGCGCCCTGTCGCCAAGGCCAATCTTGCGCACCGAGACGCCCGGCAGCGACATGTCCACCATGATTAGCGTGGTGCCTGCAACGGCCGGCACGGACGGGTCGGTGCGGCACGCCAGCACCACGTGCTCGGCGTAGGACGCGTTCGTGATCCACTTCTTGACGCCGTTGATGCGGAGCGTGCGACCCCCGTCCTCGAACACCGCGCTCGTCTCCAGCGCCGCCACGTCACTGCCGGCGTTGGGCTCCGACATGCCCAGCGCGATGCACTTGCGGCCCATGAGCACATCCGGCGCGTACTTTTGGCGCTGCTCTTCCGTGCCGTAGGCCATGATGGCCGAGAGCGCGATGGCCGGGCCGTTCGTGAGGGCACCCAGGACGCCACCGCTGCCGCAGCGCGTCAGCTCGTCGTACAGGATAAACTCGTGGAAGGCGTCCGCATCAGGCACCTCGGGCGTGCCCGGGTCCACGTAGGCGCGCGGAAACTTGCCGGCGCCCGTCATGAGCGCGAGGAAGCCGCGCCGCCCCATCTCCTCCAGCACCGCAGCCGGCGGCCGGCGGTCCATCTCCCAGTCCTCCATGGTCGGGAACAGCACGGTATCCACGAAGTCGCGCACGCGCGCGCGAAAGTCCAGGTGCGTCTGCTTGTAGTAGGGCGAGTTAAACCGCAGCGTCCAGATCGGCTCGCTGAACGGTACCACCGGCGCCTTCTGCGCCGGTTCGTCCAGCACCGCAACGCGCAGCTTGTCCCCGAACTTGCGCAGCACGCCATCGTGATGGTACAGCTGGAACTCCTCCGTCACATCCTTGCCGGCGTTTCGCGCCAGGATCTGCTTGCCGCCCGGGTGCATTGCAATGAACTTGCTCACGTCCAGCACATCCCTGCCCACGATCACCCACGCGTCCCCCTCGCTCGCGTGCCGCGCCACCTCCTGGCGCGACACCGTCTTCTCGCCGCCCATGCTGGCCTGCCTGCCTGCCTAGCTCTACAGCCTCTGCGGCGACGATCTCGCGCGCTCAGCCGCCGTGGCCCGCTGCTTTGGGTTTTACCGCCCGCCGCTGCGGCGCCCAGGCTCCAGTCCAGCTCGTCCTTCCCTCGCGCGCCATCCCGCACCCGCCGTCGCGGTGGGTCGGTCGGACAAAACTACGTCGGCCGCCGCGCGGCGGCAAGCGCGGCGCGCGGCGGCGGCGGCGGCGCGGTGGCGGCGCGGCCACGCGGCGCTCGTGGCGAGCCCCGGGGGCGGCGCGGCGCCGCTTCTGATCGCTCCCGCGCGCTCGAGGGAGCTCTCTCTGCCCGTGCAGAAAGATCGAAAAAAACCGGGTTCCTGGCGTCGTGCACGACTTCGCGGGTTCCGCTGGCACCGTGCACGGTATCACGGGCTGGCCGTTTCGGGTTCCTGGTTCTGCTTGCTCGCGAAGAGGGTCAAGTTGCGTAGCGGCAGCTCCGAGGCGAACAGCGCTCGCAGGGCCGGCGCGGCTGGCTGCGGCGGCGCACGGGGAGAGGGCAGAGCGCGGGGCCGAAGGCGAGGACGCAAGCATGGACCTCGTGCGCGCCGCCGCGGCGCGCAACGCGGAGGCGGCCCGCAAGCAGGATGCGGCAGGCGCGACGCGGCGCCTGGCGCCCAGGGCGCACGCCGGCAAGGCCGCGTCCAGCGTAGGCTGTGCGGCGCACGAGGTGGAGGTGGCGAGGCGGCGCGAGGACTTTTGGCGCGGCGCCAAGGTGGATGTCCTGGCGCAGCGCGCTGAAGACGTGCCGTTTGAGGCGGTCGTGTGGCATGCCGAGTACAAGCTCGACCGCGCCACGGCGCGGTCCGTGGCCATGGCAAATGGCACCGGTCGCGACGACGAGCGCTCGCCGCTGGAGAAGAAGCTGGTGCGCGACCTGGAGACGCTGCTCGAAGACGGAAGCACGCTTGCCCGCGCTGAGGCATGCCTGGCCGCCGGGATCGCGCCGTCTTGTCTGTACGCGTGGAGGGCGCTGGAGGACTTCCGACGGCGCGACGGCACGCCGGAGCCAGCGCGCTTTGAGGCACGCGCCCTGGCCGAGATCTTCTGCGCCCCCGGGTCGGCGCTCTTCGTGCCAGTGGGAAACGAGATCCGCGAGACCATCGAGCGGATGCTGGAGGCCACGCCTGATCATGTCGACGTGGGCCGGCAGCTCTTCCGCGGCATGCAGAGTAAGATCATGGTGGAGATGGAGCGCTTCATCCTGCCGCAGCTGCTACGCGACGAGAGATTTTGCGAGGTGGCGCGGAGCGAGGGTGTCGAGGTGGTCCCGCACCTCTCGCTGGCCGAGGTGGGGGCGCGCCAGGGCTTGCGCAAAGCCTTTGGCGACTTCCTCGAGGAGACCAACCCGAGCCTGGCCAAGCTGTGGGTCTGGGCCGGTCTTCCCTCGCGAAAGGCGCGAGCCGCGGCCATGGCTGAGGATCCGGCGTTGGCGGACGCGACGAAGCGCGCCTGCAGCAAGGCCATCGGCGCGGTCGTGAGCGACCAGGAGGCAGACCTGGAGGAGATCGTGTACTTTCATTTGCGGGACACAAGCATGACCGACTTCATGCGGTCGCCACGCTACGTGCGATGTCTGAGCCTCGTGAGCGGCGTGAACGCGGAGGTGCTGAGCCAGGCGCTCTCGGATGACGGGAGCCGCGCGGTGCGGGATGCGCGTGACTCGTGTGAAGAGCACAAGGGCCCACACACCGAGGCGGAGAGCGCGCTGGGGCGCGCTGTCTCTGCGCTCAGCTCGCCGCGTACGCCGCGCCTCGCGAGGCGGCTGTCCGGCTCGCTGCGCAAGGGTGCGCGCAAGGTGTACTTGGCGCCACCCGCCTCGGCGGAGAGCGTCCGAGTGGGCGTCAAGCTCTCGGCCACGCCGCGCGAGTGGCGTTACGCGCACCGCTGCTGCTGCGAGCGCGAGCCGCGCCTCGTGCGCAGTGCACAGCCCGCGGCGCGCCCGGTGGTCGGCCTCGAGGGCGTGATGCGTCACCCGGTGCTCAGCGAGGCGTTCCGTGTCTTTTGCTCTTCGACGTACCGCGGCGCGGACGAGGGCGCCCTGCAGCTGCTGCGGCTCCTCAAGATTCTGCACGGGCCGTCGCCGCAGGTCACGGAGGACGACCTGCAGGCCGTCGCGCCGCTGCTCACGCAGTACGCGGACGAGGCCGTGTACACCATGGCGTCTCTCGAGGACTTTGCGCAGCTGTGCACGTCGGTTTTCGCCCGCCGCTTCATGCCGCAGCTGAACGCCCTGGACGCCTTGGAGGCGCTCCAGGTCTCTCTCGAGGTCAGTGCTGCGGACTGACGGGCGAAGTCGGAAAGTCTCTCCAAATCAATAAAACCAGCTTCTCCATTCTGCATTGCATTCAGGTTCGTTTTTCTTCTTGGAAGTAGTCTACAAGGCCGGCCTGTGCGCGGCCGGCAACATCTGAGAAAGAGGTCATGCGCCGGGCTTCTTCTTGAGAAAGTAGGAGCCGTTGTTGACGTCGAGGATGTCGTCCTGCACGAGCTTGCCGAGAAAGGCCTCGAGCTCGTTAATGTTCTTCTCGTACTTGTGCTCGCCGGTGGAGACGAACATCTTGAGCATGTTGTGGATGCGCTCGAGCGGCAGCGCGTCGTAATTATTGAGCATGCCGCGCACGAAGGACTCGTAGACCTTCATCTCCTCGGCGAGCTGCGTGTCCGCGGAGACGGCGCGGTCATCGTCCGGGTCGGCGGCGGCCTGGTGCGCGTCAGCGTGGTCGTCGGAGAGGCGGTCGAGCGCGTGGTAGCAGACGCCGGCGGCGTCGCGGTCGGCGCGCACGACGCCGGCGTTGACCCAAAAGGCCATGCGCTTGCGCACAAGGTCGGCGTCGGCATCGACAGCGGCGGCGAGGTCGGCGAGCGGCCAGAGCTTGCGGTCCGCGAAGTGCAGCACGAGGTTGGCCAATATGGGGGAGACCGTGAAGGTCTTGGTCTGCGCGTCGTCAAACTCGAGCTCGAGCTGGACCATGCCCAGGTTGGACTTCCAGTTGAGCTGGCGCGGGTTCTTGAGCACAGAGTACTCATGCGCGATGCGCTGCATGCGCTGCGCGATGACCGGGTGCGGCTTGATGTCGTCGCCGTGCAGCGTGGGCCAGAACTGCTTCGAGATGATGGTGGCCTCCATGGCCTCGAGGCTGACGTTGGGCGAGCCGGTCACGGGCGTGGGCGGCGGATCGCGGCGTTGCGCGGCGGCCAGCGTGGTGCGGATGTTGGCGTTGATGCGCTTGGACTCCTCGATGTCCTTGACCATGATCTCGCAGCTGGCCATGGAGCTCTCGCCGAAACGCAGCTTGAGCAGTTCCAGATTGCGCACCTCGCGCTCCGCGTCAAACTCCAGCGACGACAGCAGCTTGTCCGCCAGCATGAGGCGGTACTCGTTCACGAAGAGCTCCTTGGACCCGTAGATATGCACCAGCATGGACAGAATGTCGTTGGAGCGGCGGCTGCGCGAGGTCTTGCGCGGGTCCGCCTCGACCGGGTCCGGCGTCCACGCCTCCGGGTTGGCGGCGTGGTCGTCCGGGTCCTCGTCATCGCTCTCGTCGTAGTCGTGCGCGATGGGCCGGATCTCCTCCATCTCGCGGCCCAGCTCCTCAAAGAGTTCCGAGTTGCTGTCGTCCGTGAGGCTCGTCACGATGCACCGCACCGTGTCCTCGCGCCGCCGCAGGTAGCTCTTGATGGGCTCGCTGATGGCCTCCAGCAGGACGCCACTCGTGTCCAGCAGGCGCAGCGCCTTGATGGTGGCGATGTAGACGTCCAAGATCTGCGCCGTGTTGGCGCCTGGGTGCAGCAGGCGCGACGCGAAGGCGTGCCGCAGGCTCAGCACCAGGTCGCGATGCTGGTGCGTGCGCGCCAGGCACTCCTTGAGATCCTCCAGCGCCGGCGAGCTGTCCGGAAACTCGCGCACGATGTCGAAGACCTCCGTCATGCGCAGATCACAGAGCGTCTCGAACACGTGGAACTCCAGGCGCGCGCGGTACTGCGCGAACTTCTCCTCGCGCTCTGCCGCGTCCGGCAGGCAGCTCTCGAGCAGCTGCTGCAGCCACCGCAGCGCCACGGTCTCCAGCCACGCGCGCACGCGGCCCAGCAGGTTCGACTCGAATTGACCCTTGCACATGCGGTGGATGCTGCGCTCCGTGCTTTCACACAGAATGTCCGAGAGGGGCTCCTCGATCAGAGGGAACCACTGCAAGCGTGCCATGCGCTGGCCAAAGTCGCCCAGCGCCATGGCCGCCTCCTGGTCCTCCTGGCCTGCCAGGCCCTCGTCCTCGCCCTCGTCCTCCTCGTCCTCGCCCTCGTCCTCGTCCTCCGCCTCGCTATCCTCCTCGTTCGCAGCGCGCTGCTCGCGCTGGTGCCGCGCGAGAGCGCCCCCCAGGTACGCGAAGACCAGGCCGCGGAAGCGCTTAAGCCTGCGCGCGTCGCCCAGCAAGAACGCATTGTCCAGCGTCTCGCGCAGCGCGCCGCAGCAGCTCCCCGCGCCGCCCAGCGCCGCAGTCTCGCCCTCGCCCGACACGAGCGCCGCGAGCGCGGACGAGGTCGCCGTGGCCGAGGTCGCGGCCTGCGCTCGATCGAACGCCTCGGCCAGCTCCAGCATCGGCGCCAGCGTCTCGCAGGCCGTCTCCAGCCCGGCCGCCAGCGCGCCCGCGCCCGCGCCCTGCGCCTCCTGCTGCAGCTCGCGCGAGAAGCGCGCCGCGCCCGGTCGCAACCGTCGCGCCGCCATCTCGCTCAGCAGCCACGCCCGCAGGACCGCCGCGCTGCTGCGGTCGGCCAGCGCGCCGGCCAGCGCCGCCTCCGCCGCGCCCGCCTCCCCCTGCCCCGCCAGCCGCGCCTCGCACGCGCGCAGGCACGCGGCCCACGCCGCCATCCTGGCCGCCCTTCGTCAACTTGTCGTTCTGCTCTCTACTTCAACTTGCCTTGCTGCGTCAACGTGGACGGCCACAGGACGACGAGGAGAACGAGGACCAGGACGAGGACGAGGACGAGCACGAGGACGAGGAGGACATGCCGCCACGGTTTGCGCCGTCTACGTTGCTTGCCTTCTGACGAGCGAGCAGAGAGCGAGAGGAACAAGAGAGATCTGGTCTCGCGACTCTCGCCCTTGCGCCCTAAGTTTATCGTCCTGGTGCTTGGAGTGGCGTCTGGTACCGGGTAGCAAACAGCACGATGCGTGGCGCGTCATGGAAACATCGCTCGCTCCCACGCACGCTGGTAAAGCAAGCCAAGAGGCGCGCCTCCGCGTCAGAATACTCCCTACTCAGCTGCAGCTTTGCATCACAGCGGCTTGCGCGTCGCTTCATCGCTCGTCCGTTCTCCGTTGCATTCGCGCCAGCATCAAATGCGCAGCCGCCTTGCAAGGCCATCAAGAGCATCTTCTCCAGCCCAGCATCATCCGCACCAAGCAACGCGAGGCCGCGCAGGCCGAGGTGGGTGCGGTCCTTGCCCGCGAGGCCAGCCTGAGTCAAGGCACGCGAGGGCACAGAGAAGGCCTCGAGGGAGGACTGCGGCGAGGCGCGGTCAAGAACCTGGAGCTGGCGCGACTGACTTGACTTTGTGACTGTGACGAAGAAGGAGCTGCGCCACGCCAGGCACGCAGGTGGCGGGCAGGCAGACCCCTGAAGCCCGCCGCGCGGATGCGGCAGCGGCGCGAGGGAGAGTCGCCGTCGGCGGCGGCGGCGGCGGCGCCCTCGGCAGCGGCGTCTGCGAAGGAAATGGCGGAGCTGGACTTCGTGTACCACGTGGCCGGGTGGGCGGGCTGCCCGTTCTACGCCAAGGCCGTGCAGCACGCGGAGTACGTGCGCGACCGCGCGGCCGAGCAGGAGGTGGCGCGGTTCGCGGTGGAGACCAAGGAGCTGGAGTCGCGCGATGCGTACAAGGAGTGGCTGGAGGGCAATCGGGGCGCCGTCAAGGCGCCCGAGAGCCACCGCACGAGCCCGGCCATCTGGCGCGAGGACCGCGCGGGCCGCATCACCTTCGTGGGCGGCCTGGACAAGCTCGGTGTGGACATTGAGATGATGACGGGCGGCCGCACGTGGACGACCTCGGGCGTGAGCATGAAGAACAACGACGGGCGCAAGGTGCTGGCGGCTGTCATGCTGCTGCTGGACCTCATGCTGGCGGTGGGGCTCTTG
Organism: Thraustochytrium sp. TN22; assembly: GCA_013306675.1. Classification (NCBI taxonomy): domain Eukaryota; class Bigyra; order Thraustochytrida; family Thraustochytriidae; genus Thraustochytrium; species Thraustochytrium sp. TN22. The sequence goes on along the minus strand of JABLUY010000110.1, from coordinate 10,710 downwards.
GTTACGGACGCGCCAGTGGAGTCGCGGCGCTACGTGGGCTACCTGGTGACGGCGGCGTCCGTCACGTACGGTCAGCTCGTGGTGGGCTCATGAGTCGTGAACACGGTGAAGGCATCCCTCATGCGGGGTAAAATCGAGCCTGGGCCGACGCTGCGCGTCCTCGGGCTCATCGCCTTCTCCATGCTTCTCGGTCGCCTTGTGAGCTTCCTCTTCATCAACTACGTGCCGTAGATGGCACGTTTGCGTTTGTCGCCGTCCGTCACCTGGTAAAAAAGACCAGGGCCGACGCGCGACTCCCACGCGCGCGCGTGCACAGGGCCTGCGCGATGCTCCCAATGCACAGCGACGCTCGCTGCGAACATGACGGCCCGCTCCTAAAGAGAGGACACCACCTCTCGGGGCGCCAAGAGCCTGACAACACAGCGCAACGTCGTGTGGCCTCGCCGCGCGCGCGCGCGCGCAATCTCACCCTTAACGCAGCACAATTTCGTGTGGCCGGCCCCGCCAATGGCACACGCGCTTGCTACCACTACCGATAATCCATTTCATGAATAAAGTGCGTCCTTGTTGCATGCATGCGACCATCGTCTCGATGAGCGAGCGGACACAGGCACTTGCTCATCAGCTGGCCTTGCTTGCTCTGGGTCCCAGAGGTGTAAGTCACGTTTTCTTGGTTGGCTATCATCAGAGGCGCGCGGCGACAGAGGCGTGGGCGGCGTCGTAGGCGACATCGTAGTCCTGGAGGAGGCCAGGGGCCTTGTCGAGCATACTAAAGTAGGTGAGGGTGCTAGAGGGCCAGAGGGAAAAGACCTTGCCATCCTTGTTGAGGTACCAGGAGCCGCAGTCCTTGGTCCACACGCGCTTGTCAAAGGACTTCCAGATCCAGTCGTAGTAGCGCGAGACGACGGCAGGCTTGACCTCGAGGCGATCGATGCCGGCGTCGATGGCTTCGGTAATCATGCGCGTGGCATAATTGGCCTGGGACTCGATCATGGCGATGATGGAGTTGTGGCCAAGGCCCGTGTTCGGCCCGAGCAGCATGAAGGCGTTAGGCATCTTGTTGATGGTCACGCCCAGGTAGGCCTCGACGGCGCGGTCGGCAATGTCGGTGCCGGTCGCCTGGAAACCGTCGGCGCCGCGCAGGCACGCGTGGCCAATGGAGCCAACCTTGAAGCCGGTGGCGTAGACAATGATGTCGGCCTCGTGCTTGACGCCGTTGGAGTCCACGACGCCGTCGGGCTCGACGCGCGCCAGGCCGGAGGCGACGAGCTCCACGTTATCGCGGCGGAGCGTGGGCAGGAACTCGTCGGTGCGGCAGATGCGCTTGCAGCCGATGTTGAACTTGGGCACGACCTTCTCAATCAGGTCCGGCCGGCCGGCCAGCTCCTTGTGCATGGACTTGCGAATGAGCGCCTGCGCCACGGTCTGCGCCGGACCAGACTTGTCGAAGACGCCGAGCAGAAAGTAGGCCTCCAACAGCATGTAGATGGAGCCGCGGTGCGCGTACTCGGCCCCGGGCACGTTCTCGAAGAGCCACTTGTGGAAGTTCGAGTACTTTTTCGGCAGAACACCGAGCGCGCGCGGCGAGATCCAGTTGGGCGTGCGCTGCAGGATGGTGAGCTTCTTGGCCTTCTCGGCGATGCCGGGCGCAGCCTGGACGGCGCTGGCGGCCGAGCCGATGAGCGCCACGCGCTTGCCCGTGAAGTCGCAGTTGTCGTCCCACTCTGCCGTGTGGAAGCACGGGCCCTCGAAGGACTCCACGCCGGGCACCTCCGGGATGGACGGGTAGTGCAGCGCTCCGATGCAGTTGATGACGAAGCGTGGCGTCATGATCGTGCCGTCCGAGAGCTCCACGCGCCAGCGGCGCTCCTCCTCGCACCAATCCGCCGAGACAAGCGCCGTGTTGAAGCGCACGTGCCGCCGCACGTCGTACTTGTCCACCACGCCGCGCAGGTACTCGTGGATCTCGCGCTGCGGCGCATACGGCTCGCTCCAGTCCATCTTGCGCTCGAAGCTGAACGAGTACAGGTGCGCCGGCACGTCGCACGCCGCGCCGTAGTACTTGTTGAGGAACCAGGTCCCGCCCACGTCCGCCTCCTTCTCCACGATCGTGTACGGCACGCCGGCCTCCTGCAACTTGATGCCCATGCAGATGCCGCTAATGCCGCACCCAATAATCACCACATCCTCCGGCCGCAGCGTCAGCGCGCGCCGCACTGCCGAGTCGCGCGCCGCGACTTCGGTCCACGCCTTGCGTGCCGACAGCACGGCGCCCACGCCCACGGCGCCGAGCGCCGCACCGGCGGCCGTCCTCATCTGCCGCTCCATCCGACCTAGCTAGCTGGCTAGCTACTAGGCTCTTTAGCTATCGTCCAACGTCGAGAACGACCTTCTCTTGGTCTTCTGCGAGTCCTCCGCTCCTGCGGCTCGCGCGCTGCACCTGCAGCTTCTTCTCCACGTCCACGTCCACGAGCGCGTCGCCCCTGGCAGGCAGGCTGGCAGGCTGGCTGGCTGGCTGGCGCGGCTGCCAAGCTTTCCGTTCGGGATCTGCCGGGGCGCGACGCTGCCCTGCACGCTCGTCGCCGCCGCCGCCGCTGCCGCCGCCGCCGCCGCGCCCGAGCGCGCAATCGGAGTCTCGCGCCCGCCAGAGGCGCTCGCCTGCGCAAGCACGAGAGTGTCCTGTATCCAGGCGCCCTTTAGTGCGGCCCCCAACCGCGGACCCCACCTTCGGGCGAAGGGCCCAATCAACGAGCCGCTTGGCCTGGTCGCACGGCCTCCGCTCGCCCAGGCTCGTCGCGCGGACGCAGAGCGGCTCCACGCCGGACGTCCTCCGACCCTGCGCTCGCTGCCGGCGTCGTCGCGAGCGCGCGCAGCTGGCGAGCGGCCGCTTGCGCGGCGTAGCGCGCGTGCAAGGGCCCGCCAGCCCTAAACTTGCCGAGGATGATGATCTCAGAGATCACAGTCAGGGCAGGAGCCGAGCGGCAGCCGGGGTCGCAAGTTCAACGGCGCGTGGCGGTGCGGCGACTGGCGCGGCATGGCGCGCAGCGTGGGGCACGTGTATGCGCGCGTGCGAGCGAGCCGCCCGGACGATGCGATGTGATGCGAACGCTGCGATGCAAGGCGATGCGATGCGATTGTTGCGATGCGATGTGATGCGTTGCGATGCGACTCGATGCGATGCGATGCGCATGGCATCCGGAGTCGCGGCAGAGCGCGTGGGCAAAGTGACGGGACGGCAGCCTTGCGTCACGATGAACTTCATTTTACCATTGTTTGACGGCTTTTCAGAGTGCGTGGGCCCAGGGTACGGCGCCGTGCGCGACGGCCCGAGAGTCAGCCTTGCGGAGGATGCGCACATTTTGCACGAGCGCGGGCTGATTCTTGTCCTCGAGATTACAGATTTCAAAGGAGTGGCGGTGCAAGAGCTTCGAAGTGGCCAAAAAGGCGTCAATGTCGTCGACCTGCGGCGTGGGCTGCAGCGCAAGGCGGCTCGCGATGTGCAACGCGCGCTCGTGCCGCTTGCGCTGCGCACGCTGCTTCTTGGTGAGTCGGCCGGCGATGCGCACGCTGCCGGTGGCCATCTGCTTCCAGCGCTCCACGCGCGCCTCTCGGAACGCGAAGACCGTGGCCTGCATGTCGTGGAAGCTCATGGTGCCGTCGCTTGGATCGCGAGGGACCTCCTCGAAGAGCGCCTCCACCTCCTCGCGCAGAAGCTGCCGATCGTTGCGGATCTCTGGGTTCACTTGCTTGATGACATCCACCACCTCGTCTGGCGAAAGCAGCTGGTCCTGCACGTAGATGCTCAGCATGTCGGCCGTGTCGATCTGCCCGATCATCGTGTTGATCTCGTGCTTGGTCACGACGTGCTCACCGCGCAGCCCGGACTCCAGCTGGCACGCGCTATTAAGAGGACCGAACTCGCCAAAGACCAGCAGTCGGCCTGTGGACCGCGGGTGCTGCAAGTCGGCCGGGAACACGAAGTCGAGCAGGTCCTTCAGCCGCTGTCGCCCGGACTTGCTGCTGCGCAGCTTGCGCAAGTACGACATGCTGCGCATCAGGTCGTCCGCGCCCGCGCCAAATTCCGCAGGCCCCAACGGCAGCGGCGCGAAGAAGGCCTCCTGCATCGCGCCCACGCAGGCCGCTGCCGCGGCAAAGACCACCTCCTGCAGCCCCGCATCGTCATTCCCGACCTTGCTCTCGGCCTCTGTCTGCTTGGCCTCGTGCTCCTGCTCCTTGGCCTCACCTTCCTCCGCCTCATCTCCGCGCATCAGGGCCGCCAACTCCTCGTTCTCCTCGAAGGCACGCACCAAAGCGTTCGCCGCGTCGCTGCCCAGCAAGCTCAGCACCACGAGCTCCGCGCCGGCCCGGTGCCCGCGCAAGTCGCGCGCCAGTGCGTCCACGCGCGCCTGCTGTCGCGCGGCCTCCGCCGCCAGTCGCGCCTCCTCCTCGCGGCGCGCACGCTCCTGGAGCTCCTCCTCAGAGACCTCCTCCTCCTCCTCGTCCTCCTCCTCGGCGCCCTTTTCTTCCCCTTTCGACCGCGCACTGCCGCTGCCGCTGCCGCTACCGCCGCTCCGCGCCGACGCCTTGCTCCTGGCGCTGCGCGGCGTCTTGCCAGCGTTGCTTCGCGCCGACGCGCGTGGCGTCTCGTCCGCCACATCCTCGAGCGCGTCGCGGTCCTCTAGGATGCGCTCCGCAATCTCACGCGCCTCCTCCCACTCCAGGTCTCGCTCCGCGCGCTGCTTCACCATCAGCGCAAACTCGCTCTCCAGCACGCGCACCACCGCCGCCTCGCTTCGCAGCGCCCTGGGGCCGCACAGGCACACCACCGTGCGCTGCACGCCGCCGCCCTCGCCCTCCTCCTCCTTGCCCTCATCCCCCATCCTCCCGCTCCTCGCGCCGCTCCCGCCGCCCGCCTCGGCCGGCGCTCGGCCGCGCTCGCGAGCGTCGGGCCGGGTTCTGCGCGCCGCGCGCGTCCCTGCTCCGGTTCTTCTGCTCCAGCTGCTGCGCGCTGCCGCGGTCCTGCTGCGCCGCGGCTCCGGGTTCCTGGCCCCGCTCCGCGCTGCGGCGAACCGGGGTGCGCGCGGCCTGGGTGTGCGCGCGCACACCGGGGCGCGCGATCCCCTTCAATTGAAGCCGGGCGCCTTCGACCGCCGCCTCGGCCGACTCCGCCGCGCTCTCGCTCGCGCAGAACTGCTACGCCCGCCGGCCGCGGAGGCGCGCGGCGCGCGGCGCGGCGCGGCGCGGCGCGGCGGCTGGCTGCCTGGCTGGCGGCCGGCCGCCGCGGGCCCGAGGCGGCGCGGCGCCGCGGCGGCGGCGGCGGCGGCGGCGAGCCGGGCGCGAGCCCGCCCGTCGGCCGGACCGGCGACGGCGCGCGGCGCGGCGCGGCGCGGCGCGGCGCGGCGCGGCGCGGCGCGGCGGCAGGATGCAGCGCGGCGACGTGACTGGGAAGCTGTACGTGCGAGTGCGCGGCGGGTACCTGCTGGACGTGGAGCCCAGCGCGCGCTGCGTGGACGTTTGCGTGGGCTTCGAGAGCCAGCTGCAGACCACGGACGCGCTGCAGGGCTGCGCGCTGAGGGACGAGGACGTGCCGCGCAGGCAGGATCACCTGTACCTCAAGTCGGAGGCGGCGGGTCAGACTGGCGCAAGGTGGTGGTTTGGCAGCCTTGCGTCTGCCTGCGAGGCGGGCGCCGCTTGTGCGGACCCGCGCACCTGTGCGCGCTGCTCGCGACGCCAGCGCTACGCGGTACCGCCGCAGCCGGAGGCCGCTGCTGCTTCCGCTACCGCGGACGGTCGCGCCAGGGGTGGCACCTCGGCTGGTGCTGCGGCAGGGGAGGTTTTCGCGCGCGTGCTGCGCAAGGGGCCCTTGCGACTTGGCCAGCAACGTCAAGATGGGGAGAACCACGATCCGCACATGCAGCAGCAGCAGCAGCAGCAAGAGCCCGCGGCGCCTGCGGAGGAGGAGGTGAACGCCACTTTCGCGGCGGTCGAGGTCGGGCTCAAGGTTGCAGACTACTTCGGGCGCCTTGGCGTCAACTTCCAGGTGTGGCGCCAGGGCGCAGGCGCCAAGGCCAAAACGCGTCACGCCACGCAGCAGGCCGCGCAGCAGGGAGGCCCACGCGGCCCGCGCCGCAACAGCCGTCGACGTGCGTGGGAGCGCGCCGAGGCGCTCGCGGCCGCCAAGCTGGACGCGGACGCGCTCCTGGCGACCGGGTCGGCGCGGCTTGCGGACGCGCGTCAGGGCGGCGCCTCGGCCAGGGCCGGCGAAACTACCGCGGCGCGCCCTACTGTGATTCGTCTCACGGACGCCAGCCAGCGCGTCGTCGGTTGCCTGCTCGTGGATCTCGTTTTCGTGCCATCCAAGCTGCGCGAATACGAGGCTGGCGTGCTTCTGCACGGCGCTGTCGCGGCCGGCCAGCTGGAGCTCGTCGAGCTGCTGCTGGGCCTCCTGCGGCGCAAGGCGCAGACGCAGGCCCTCACGTGGCGGCACGCCGACTTTGGCCGCCTCAACGCGTACGAGCTTGCCGCCAGGCAGGGGCAGACGCGCGTGCTGCAGGCGCTGCTGGACGCCACGACCTCCAGCGCCTGGAGCGCTTGGATGGCGTCTTCCTTGCAGGGTCCCGGCGGCCGCAGCGCGCTACACATGGCCGTCGAGGGCAACTGTCCACAGGCCGCGCAGACCATTCTCGAGCACGCGCGCAAGCAGGAGCTCACCTCCTCGCTCTTCGACTCGGGCATGTTCGACTCCTTCTCGGACGCCTTCAACTTTGAGCGCCACCGCTCGCTCGCCAGCTCTAGCGCCTCGCCGCAGCTGCTGGACGCCAAGGATCACGACGGCCGCACGCCGCTGGCGCTCGCTTGCACGCTGGCGCCGCCCTGCGACCCGCTTCTGCTCGTGCTCAGCCTGGCGCAGCTCGGCGCCGACATCGCCGTCACGGACAAGAACGGCGACTCGCCTCTAATGCTCGCGGCGTGTGCCGGCCAGACCGAGGTCGCCAGCGCGCTGCTCGAGCTCACGGAGGACGGCCTCCCGGGCGTCGCCGTCAGTCGAGCGCGGCCCAACATGCCCAACGCGCAGGGCATGCGCCCTTTGCACGAGGCCTGCACGCGCGGCAACCTGCCGCTCGTCAAGGCGCTGCTCGAGGCCGGCGCGCTCCCGGCCCTGCGCACCAGCGAGGGATCCACGCCGCTGCACGTGGCAGCGCGCCACGGCCACCTCGAGGTGGCGCGCGCGCTCGTCGACTGGCCGGCCGACTTTGCGCGCCTCGAAGACGCGCGCCGCAGCCGGCGCTCCCCGGCGCACGGATCCGGCTCCGACACAGAGGACGCCTCTGCGCTAGACGCTGCCGCAGTCCGCGCGCAGATTGAGGCCGACAGCTCGCTCGCCGCTGCGATCGCAGCCATGGAGGAGGACTTGGCGATGTTCGCCGGCCACGGTGCGTCGCACAGCCGCCGCCTCTGGCGCCAGCGCCACGAGGCCTTTACGGTTCCGGACCTCACGTCCCCGGAGGACGGCGCCGACCTGCGCACCTCCTCGAGCGGGATCCAGAACCCAGGGGCAGCCACCACGAGCGCCGGTGCTGTCGTCGGTGCGTCCAGCGGCGCCGGGTCCGCCCCTCGCTTCCGTCGCCTGCGCCGCGCCAAGGCGCGCGCCGGCCGCCTCGTGACGCGCCTGCGCCAGCGCAACAGCGGCGCGGCCGGCGACGAGCCGCAAACCGCGGCGTCGTCCGGCTCGCAGGGCTCCTCGGGGGGCGCCAACTCGGCGGGGCCCGAGTCCTCTGCGGCCAGCGCCTCGCCACAATCCGCGGAGGGCACCTCGTCGCCGCCCTCGGCGCGGGCCAGCACCTCCGAGGCGGCGAACTTCGACACGGACAACGATAACGAGACCATCCTCTCAGCGGACGTCGAGGACGATCTTGACGACGGCCTGTCGGACTGCGAGACCGGCCTCTTTGGCGGCATGACCAACATTCGCGAGAACAAGGTGCGCTTCAAGGGCGTCAGCCGCCGCGAGGCGCTCGCGCACCGCGACCCGGGCGTGGACGCCGTGGAGTGGTCCTCGGGGCTCACGCCCGCGCAGATCGCGATGCAGGCCGGTCACAAGGAGCTCGCACTCTATCTGACAGCCTGCGCTCGGTCGCCAGGCGCCGAGGCATCTTTGCCGCCCACAGCCGCCGCCGCCGTGGCGGCTGCGGACAGCGCCAAGGCACCCGTACCGGCACAATCAGTGCAGCAGCAGCAGCAGCAGCAGCATCTGCCGCCGCCTCCCGTGAAAACTGTCACGTCGCTCGCGCCACCGGCGCGGGCGCGGACGCGCTCCCCGGACGAGTTGCCGGGCCCGGTCGAGACGGAGGTGGGCACCGACGACTACTACGAATTTCCCTTCGTCGATGAAGACGGGCCCTAGTGTCCTTCAAGGAAGCCACGGGCGGTCCGTAACCCACACTCACGGCGGGAGAAGCAGACGGCACAGCGCGCACGCAAGCCAGGTCCATTGACTTTGCTTTTTTCTCAGTACCATCATAACACAGATCTTCTCTCTCTTGTAGTAGAAGGGCGGACGCTTTGCGCCGCCGACCTTGCTGACCATGACCTTGCTGACCATGTGCTCTCTGCACATGCCTCAACGGCCCGAAGTTCGCGACACGAGAGCGTCCAGATGCATGTCAAAGAGGTCGCACTTGATGACCTGGTCCAGCTCATAGAATGGGTTCTTGAGCACATAGTCTGCGTAAAGCTCGTACACCTTGCGCAAGAAATTCTCCAGGTCGCGCGCGCCGGGCTCCGCAGTGATAATGAATTTAATCCCCGTCACCGTCTGGAAGCAGTGCAAGCAGAAGGTGTCGGCCTGCAGCACCTCGATCCCGCTCGAGTTGGCCACCGGCGAAATCTGCGCCGCGATCGCGTATAGCGAGTGGAACGTGGACGCTAGCCGCAGCGTGTCGTTGCCCCCTAGTCGCGACGCATTCGAGAACGACTGTGCCGCCACCCAAGTCCTCCTCCCCCTCCTCGTCAGTCATGATGTCGTCCTGGAGCTCGCCGGTTTGCCGCGTCTCGCCGGAACCTACCTTGTGAAAGACCAGGCCGCCCGCCTTGTTGACGATGAAGAGGTTGAGCAGCATCGCGTTGTCGCGCTCACGCGCCCACGCGCGCGAGCGCCGACCCTGCGCGCGCGCGGGAAAGAGAGCGGAGCGCGAGATCGTTGATTGGCTTCGTCTTCTTGCCCGTCTGCTTCTTCGGTCAAATCGTTTATCGTGCACGACTTCATAATTTATTTCGATGATAATGTGTTTGTCATCCGATCCTCACTTGCAGGCGGCACCACATCATCCGCCACGTTCGGCACCGCGACGAGGACGGTGACGGCCTCGTAGTTGCCTCGGCCGAGGGACGTGACGCCCACCGCGGCGTCGCCCCAGCACATGGCACTGCCGTCGCTCTCCACGGTGGCGCATGCGTGGAAGCTGTAGCAGTCGACGGACTACACGGCAGACGGCAGTCCCACCACCTGACGAGCCAGGTATTACATGGTGGTGTCGTTGGCCAGGTCTCCCGTGTCAGCAACGCCTGCGCTGGTGGTAGGTACCCCAGCAGTAGACCGAGTCGTCCTCCATCACGGCGCACGTATGCCTCGCGCTCACGCAGACATCTTCCACAGCCTGTGCAGAAGGCAGGCCGACCGCCGGCTGCTCCGCAGTGGTCACGTACTCCACCTCAAGGCCGGCGTCATCGCCCTCGTCTCCCCGGTAGCCCACGTAGTAGCCCTACGGGTCGGCCGGCAGGATGGTGTCATTTTGAAGGCCCAGCACGCCGTACTCCTTCCTGCCCACAGCAGTAGACCTGACCGTCGTCCTCTTTCACGGCACAGCCGTTACCAGCACCGACATTCAAGGTGCGCGCGACCAGCGAGCTTGCACCGCTCAGCACCTGCACAGGGACAGACGTGACGGTGGTCGTGTCTTCCGACCCGCCGCCAAGCGTGTAGGAGCCGTTCGCGCCCCAGCAGAAGACGTGCCCGTCCCCGTCCAGATGGCACGCGAAGCCATCGTCCGCGACCGGGCCTGGCGCCGCCGCATCAAGAAAAGCGTGCGCTGCTGCCACGATGGCAACACGAACCACCTGCGCCACAAACGTTCGCACGCACGCACGTCAGTTTGTCCCATCACAGGGAGCTCAACAAGGCGCCACAGACGACCAGCAGCTCACCGAAGCACGACCGGTCCAAGTCCGAACTAGGCCTAACAACGATGGACCCTTGCCTGGTGGGGCTTTTGCAAGAACTCGGCCACGTAGGCCCCTTCGCATGACGTCCAAGGTTGGTGATGATAGGCCCGGGTCCGTAATTTTATTGATCAACTGAATAACTCGAACGCGTGAAGTACATGAACCATCCCGCTCCCGTCCCCAAGCACCACAAGGTCACCGACCTGGAGGGAAGCGGACACCTCGGCGTCAGAGGTGAAGCCTACACCATCGCTAAGTTTCACATGCGTGCCACCTTCCACTGTCGCTGGCACCGGGGTAGTCCTACAGAAGCTCTGGAGTTCACCAAATTCCAGCGCCTCGCCCGTCGCCGCGTTCCAGATCCGCACCAAACCGTCATAAGAGCCGGACACGATGCGATCCCCTTGCACCGCGACGCTCAGAACAAAGTCAGGGTGACCCTCCAGCACATGCTCCAGCTCGCCCGTCGCCGCGTTCCAGATCCGCACC